>JBBPBX010004840.1:23777-74657 GCA_038048925.1 Garcialebias charrua
TAAACTCCTCTTTCCAACTTTTCCCGGTCTTCGCTAAGTTGGTAGAATCCAAACAAAGTGTAGGAGGTGGCCTGAAACCTTCCATTGTGACTTCTGGTCGTCTCCTGCTCCTCCTTCGTCTTCTCCACACAGGCCAGCTGCTCCAACTCCAGGGCCAGACTAACAAGTTAGCAACACTCCCAGCTCGTCATGACTCGGAACATACATTCTTCAAACTTAATCTGGTCGACTACCAGACCGCTGCCACCATGTTTCATTCTGTTCTGTCTTCTAGCAACTATACAGAATGGATGGTTAAAGCTGTATCGTAGCTTACTTTAATCTTTATTGAAGCAGCAGAACTACATGACAAGTGTATTTCCTCTAGGGCCTCTCAGCCTGTGTCACACCAAAATATATCCCCCTGGGAACATAGGCTGAACTCACAAACAATCCACTTGTTACATATTGGTCAAGATCAAGCGATCCTCCGTTACAGCAGCTTCTCTGAAAACTTGCCAGTCTGTTCTTTCAAAACATTCTCTCAGTATGGGGCCACTGTCCTGGATCCAACATTTAACTTTCTTTTGTACCGGTTTGGAGCGTCTCAGCGGGGGCAGATGAGCAGGAGCCAGGAAGATTGAGATATGGTCAGAAAATCCTAAGTGGAGGCAGGGTTTGGCTTTGTATGCATCTTTAACGTTTGTGTAAACACGATCCAGGGTGTTGTTTCCACGTGTTGCTATGGTTACATGTTGATTGAAGTTTGGAAGACAGTCCTTTAAATTCACGTGATTAAAGTCTCCAGCCACGATGCAAAGAGCCTCCGGGTGCTCACTCTGCAGCGAGCTGATCTGCAGTTCAGTCAGCTAACGCTTCGCAATGGCAAAAAAATGCTGTATTTTCATCAACTTACCAGAAAAAACACGGAGAATGGACTACGTTCAATGCTAGAACCGCTGCAGTTTGGAACTAGCCGCTCCATGACCCACGTGACTTCCGCATTCCATTCTTTCAATGGGAGTCTATGGGAGTGTCGCCTCCTACACATTGGACTAAACCATTTGCCAACAGGGAAGGGGGGGGGGGTAAAATTCCTTTTAATTTACAGGTAGTCCCCGACTTACGAGCGAGTTCCGTTACGAGTATCTCGTAAGATGAAAAACTCGTGTAAGTCAGACAACGCACGTGCTATCTCGTAAAACCGGAACAGCGCTCGTAAATAGGAAAAAAGACGCCAAAGTGCCTTAGTGCCAACTGCAGCTGTACTTTTAGTTATTTTCATCACAGAAACAGCATACAGTACAAAACAGATAAATACAAATATAATGTCTTACTTTGAGCTGATCAAGCTTGTCTCGTCTGTTAGCACGTCCGAGCACGTCGGGGCTCCATACATTCTGCTGCTCTAACGTCGTCCAAACTGTTTAGAGGAAGGACTGTTAGCTTGTTAAGTCCATACATTTGAAGCCATAAAAGGAGTTTACTTTAATAAACTTACCGAAAGCCGTTTCTCCGCGGTGTTCGTTCATCCAAAACAAGCTGACCGCGTGAGCTGTTTGTTGTTAGCCACCGCCATTAGGCCTGCACACATTAGCTCCGTGCTAACGAGTCCATCCATCCAAAAAAGGCTGTTGGAGCTGCTTCTCCACGTTAGCTGAATGTCCATCCAACATCTTAGGCTGCTAGGCGGCCATCGAGGCGAGCTCCCGGCCGCCGGTTCAGTTTGGTTCTGGTGGGGGTCCGCTTAGCATTTAGCCTAGCCTTAGCTTAGCCGATAGGCTAATGTTGTCGCGCGACGCTTTTTAAGAGCGATCGCGGAGGATCGCGGCGGTTGCTCCACAACAGACACGTCCACAAAGTTCACAGAGAGTTTCCAGCTAATTTATCCATATGAGGCAACCTCTGATCGCACGCACGGCCCTAAAAAGCCAGCAGCTCCCACCTAGCATGTCCGCCAGCTCCCGGTCCCGGCATGTCGGCTTGGTAGCTCCGCTCGTTGCCTGTCAGGCGGCAGGGCAGTGGGAGCTCCGCTTAGGTCTGCTCGTTATATTTCAGGCGGGGGGAATTTGGGAGCGATTGCTAATACAGTACAGAGTACACTAAAAATTGAAATAAAACATAAAAATAACAATTATACTTTATTTATAAAGCCATTTAAAACGACCACAGCTGTAACAAAGTGCTGTACACATGAAATTAAGAACATTTAAACACACAAAAAAAAAAATATATATATATATATATTTTTTTTTTAATATTTTTATTAATTATGATAATCTCGTAAGTCCGGGACCTCGTAAGTAAGAGCGCTCGTAAGTCGGGGACTACCTGTATTGGATTAATGGTGGATTTCTCTCGTTTTTTTGCCTTTTTATATTTACATTGTTTAAATACACAGTTTCCTTTATTGAATTATTGGGGGCAGGGCAAATCTACAATTCCCCTAGATTAGGGGGGTCCGGACCCCCCGACCCCCCCGGGATCTACGCCCCTGGTCTGGGGGCACAGTTTCTTATGATGAACGGCTAAATAACCAGAGTGTCTTATTTATATACAAAATTTTGATTTGTCTTATATTTAATAAGTGCAGCTTAGAGACAGATGTGTTCTAAAGACCAACAATTAGGGTAATTTTGTTAATTTTTGATAAAACAGCTTGACAAATCTCAGGTAAAAACATGTAATATTGGATAATTTTCCTCAATAAATAAGCGACCAAGTATAATGTTTTCGTCTCATTTTTTAAACTGGATTCTCTTTATATACTTTATCTACTATATGCCCCGCCACACTCTCTGAGGTCAGCAGACCATATGCTTCTTTTAGTTCCAGAAACATGTCGTAAGCTCATAGATGACAGGGCTTTCTCTGTTGCAGGTCCAAGACTTTGGAATGAGTTGTTACTGCGTGTCAGGCAGGCTCCCACACTCACAGCCTTTTTCGCTTGAAAACCCACTTATATTCTCTTGTCTTTAACGTGGTGTGATTTGTTTTGATCCTCTGTACTATACAGCGTTGGCCATTTTAGTTAGTTTCTGCTGCTACAGTATTTGTATCTTTATTTTTATTTTATGTTTTCCTGTCCGTTGTGCTTGTTTGTTTCTACTGTACAGCACTTTGGTTGGCCTTGTTGCTGTTTTAAGTGCTCTATAAATAAATTGGTATGATATGGTACTTTTACGACTTGTGTGAAAATCTGATGTTTTAGGTCATTTTTATGCAGAAATTTAGAAGTTTTCAATGATTTATAAACTTTCAAACAACACTGTATTTGTGAATATAAAGTTCTAATTGTGCCTGATGTTCATGTTTTCAGTGTTCCCTGCAGATGTTCAGCAGATGGTGCTGGTTAAAGAAGCAGCTCTTGAAGTACGGATGCTTGGTGTGGACCAACAGGATCCAGATATCCTCAACATAAAGGAGGAAGAGGAGCAACTGTGGACCAGTCAAGAGGTAGAGCAGTTTTGTGTGAAAAAGGAGACTGATGACACTGGGTTTGCATTCACTGCTGTTCCTTTGAAGAGTGAGGAAGATGAAAAGAAACCTCTGTTTTTACAGCTTGATCAGCACCAAGTAAAAGATGAAGATCTTCCAACCAGCAGCTCAGTTGACCAGATGAAAACAGCAACTGGTGGAGAGGACTGTGGAAGAGCAGAGACTACCAGGAACCCAGATCTAGATACTTATGGAGATGATTGCAGCTCTTCAGAGACTGAAGTCAGTGAAGAATCTGAGGATGATGATGATGATGAGACGATGATGTACATGACTCTGACTCTCAGCTAAAAGACTTATCAGACTATGGATCAGAACCTGAAGACAGTGACAAAGACTGGAAGGAGAGCAGAGCTCCTGAGTCAGACGTACACACTGTCAAGAAGTCTTGCAGCTTCAGTGAGCATGGGAAACAATTTCACAAGACAAGTCAGTCAGTGATGTCTTCAAGTTGTTTGGTTGTCAAGGAATGTTTTGAAGTGAAGAAAACTGGAGGCTCAATCAAGAAAAAACGGTCAAAACAGAACTCATTTAGTTGTGAAGACTGTGGAAAAAACTTTAACAAAAAAGGTAATCTAAAAAAACACATGATAGTCCACACAGGACAGAAAGCATTTGCTTGTGATCTTTGTGGACAAAGGTTTGGACGGAAGTCGCATTTAAACAGACACATGATAGTCCACACAGGACAGAAAGCATTTGCTTGTGATCTTTGTGGACAAAGGTTTGGACGAGAAGTCAACTTTAAACAGACACATGATAGTCCACACAGGACAGAAAGCATTTGCTTGTGATCTTTGTGGACAAAGGTTTGGACAGAAGTCACTTTAAACAAACACATGATAGTCCACACAGGACAGAAAGCATTTGCTTGTGATCTTTGTGGACAAAGGTTTGGACAGAAGTCAACTTTAAACAAACACATGATAGTCCACACAGGACAGAAAGCATTTGCTTGTGATCTTTGTGGACAAAGGTTTGGACAGAAGTCAACTTTAAACAAACACATGATAGTCCACACAGGACAGAAAGCATTTGCTTGTGATCTTTGTGGACAAAGGTTTGGACGGAAGTCACATTTAAACACACACATGATAGTCCACACAGGACAGAAAGCATTTGCTTGTGATCTTTGTGGACAAAGGTTTGGACATAAGTCACTTTAAACACACACATGATAGTTCACACAGGACAGAAAGCATTTGCTTGTGATCTTTGTGGACAAAGGTTTGGACATAAGTCACATTTAAACACACACATGATAGTTCACACAGGACAGAAAGCATTTGCTTGTGATCTTTGTGGACAAAGGTTTGGACAGAAGTCACATTTAAACACACACATGATAGTTCACACAGGACAGAAAGCATTTGCTTGTGATCTTTGTGGACAAAGGTTTGGACAGAAGTCAACATTTAAACACACACATGATAGTTCACACAGGACAGAAAGCATTTGCTTGTGATCTTTGTGGACAAAGGTTTGGACAGAAGTCAACTTTAAACACACATGATAGTTCACACAGGACAGAAAGCATTTGCTTGTGATCTTTGTGGACAAAGGTTTGGACAGAAGTCAAATTTAAACACACACATGATAGTTCACACAGGACAGAAAGCATTTGCTTGTGATCTTTGTGGACAAAGGTTTGGACGGAAGTCAACTTTAAACACACACATGATAGTTCACACAGGACAGAAAGCATTTGCTTGTGATCTTTGTGGACAAAGGTTTGGACAGAAGTCATATTTAAACAAACACATGATAGTCCACACAGGACAGAAAGCATTTGCTTGTGATCTTTGTGGACAAAGGTTTGGACGAAGTCATCTTTAAACACACACATGATAGTTCACACAGGACAGAAAGCATTTGCTTGTGATCTTTGTGGACAAAGGTTTGGACTGAAGTCATATTTAAACAAACACATGATAGTCCACACAGGACAGAAAGCATTTGCTTGTGATCTTTGTGGACAAAGGTTTGGACATAAGTCAACTTTAAACAGACACATGATAGTTCACACAGGACAGAAAGCATTTGCTTGTGATCTTTGTGGACAAAGGTTTGGAGAGAAGTCATCTTTAAACACACATATGGGAATCCACACCAGAGGAAAGCAGTTTAGCTGTGAATAATAACCCTTTTTTTTTTCCTTTTTGATCACATAAATCTAGCCTGGCCCTCGCCTTCCTGCACAGCTCCGCTCAATTCTCAATTCCCTTCACTGCACAGTCTGGGACTTGTCCCATAGACAAGGATATCTCCGGTAGATTTTTGACCGGACCAATCAGAGAACAGAAGGCGGAGTTTTGAACGACGTCGACTGACGTCGTCATTCAAAATGGCTGCCGCCACGAAGGAATTTTCAATAAAACAAGGTAAAAAACTATTATTTCTCTGCTGATAAAAAATATATTTCTTAGCTGACGTTATATCAGAAGTGTTCCTGAGCAATCAGAGAACAGAAGGCGGAGTTTTGAACGATGTCGACTGACGTCGTCATTCAAAATGGCTGCCGCCACGAAGGAATTTTCATCAAAACAAGGTAAAAAACTATTATTTCTCTGCTGATAAAAAATATATTTCTTAGCTGACGTTATATCAGAAGTGTTCCTGAGCTTAACAGTTCCTAAATCAATTCACGAAATGGTCAAATCTGCTGGATTTAAATAGTTTCGGTTTGACATTTTCCAAACAGCCTCGGGTGCGCTACGAAAATAAATGATAAAAAATCGAATTTTATCTCAAATGTTTTATCTAGGCCAACAGTCAGTAAATTAGAGCCATATAATTACACACTGGTGGCAGAAAAAATATCCACCGAGTGGTTTCTGAGCAATTTATCTGATAGCCTGGACCTCGCCAGGCTAAACTAACAAAACTCTGCCTTCTGTTCTCTGATTGGTCCATTCAAAAATCTCCAGGAGAAATCGTTTTCAATGGGAGGAATGCCAGACCCTAGTCCAAAGCGAAGTGAAGGACAAGGGTCTGGTGTCAACCAGGCTAACATAAATCATGAAATTCCGATTTTTATATTTGTCCAGTAGATGGTGCTTCAGTCTCACTTCACTAAGAGACCTTCTGTAAAAGTCTAGTTGAACTTACCCCAGAAGAGGTACCTCTTTCACGGACAGAGTCGCTGAGGAGTCCTGCCTCCATGGTGGATGACAGGTACAGCTAAACGCACAGTAAACAGTTAAAATGTGCTGCAAACACAGGAATAATGCAAACTCCAAAACAAAAAAGAAATGCAACAGAAATTATCTGCAATCACATAAAATAGATGAAGAAACACACAATCAGAAAAACAAATGCAAAGTAAAAATGTTGCAAATACCAAAAACAATAAAAACACCAAAACAACTGCAAATAAGATGCACTCTCAAAAAAAGGAAGTTCAGCAGACCACTACGGGGGCTTGACAACCAAGTCAAATAGAACCAGACCCCCTGTAAATAAATTTTAGCTGAGCAGCCACTTTCTAAAGTCATAATATGGTGATACATGTGTGTTCAATAATTATACAGGTCCTTCTAAAAAAAATTAGCATATTGTGATAAAGGTCAGTATTTTCCATAATGTAATGATAAAAATGAAGCTTTCATCTATTATAGATTCATTGCACACTAACTGAACTATTTCAGGTCTTTTATTGTTTTAATACTGATGATTTTGGCATACAGCTCATGCAAACCCAAAATTCATGTCTCAAAAAATTAGCATATCATGAAAAGGTTCTCTAAACAAGCTATTAACCTAATCATCTGAATCAACAAATTAACTCTAAACACCTGCAAAAGATTCCTGAGGCTTTTAAAAACTCCCAGCCTGGTTCATTACTCAAAACCGCAAACATAGGTAAGACTGCCGACCTGACTACTGTCCAGAAGGTCATCATTGACACTAGTGCTGGGCGATATGGAAAAAATCATGTATCACAATATGGACTTTTTATATCACGATAACGATATATATCACGATATATACAACACTTACTGTTTTTATCTTTCATCTGTTGTTGGATGTAACTGGGACCTCGTGTACATAATCTCGTTTTCATCACATGTACCACATGCGGTGCAAATGACAATAAAGACTCTCTGACTCTCTGACTCTGATTGTGTGTGTGTGTGTGTGTGTACAGGAAAAATTTGGACCAAAGTAGAAAAGGAGTTTCTAGTTTCCAGTCTGTGAAAGCTGCACAAGTGTGCTGAACGAAGCTGATCGTTGCACTGATTCAATGTGTTCTCATTCAGGAAATAAACTGACTGATCACGCAGAAGCCCCTTGTCTTCCTTAAAAACTACACAACGCAGAGTCGAGGGGTTACTTGAGCTGGCTTGGTACAGTGGAGTGAAGCAGAAACCGGGTTCTGCTTCAATCCACTGTACCAAGCCAGCTCAAGTAACCCCTCAACTCTGCGTTGTGTAGTTTTTTTTTCAAAGAAGACAAGGGGTTTCTGGATGATCAGACAGTTTATTTCCTGAATGAGAACACATCAGGGTTTGAATCAGTGCAACAGCTCAGCTTCGTTCAGCACACTACAACAGAGCATTATGTTAGCTTATTATTTTACTCAGCAATGTTGTCTAACATTAACAAACTTAAAAGTACAAGAATTGGTGCCAGGCACATATCTAATAAATATTAATTGCACATAATTCATCTGAGTAGATAAGAATTATGTTTTAGAAAAGAAAAGGAGTTTCTACTTTGGTCCAAATTTTTCCTGCAGGTGGCGGTAAAACAACGGCTGCTAATAAACCCCACGAAGAAGAAATCCGCTCTGGAAGCTAGAGTAAAAGAAACAGAGAAAACGTTGCGTTTGATTCCGGTTCTGTTGTGTCTCTGGTCTGTTTTGTATTGGTTAACTGGACCCGAGTTCGGACTCGGTTGGACTCTGAGTTTGTGTCCTCTGGACCCATTTTGTCTCCAAGTTTCAGCGGAGCAAAATAATGGAAGCTAACAAGGTGAGCTTCCCCCTCTTTTTGGTAAAAGTTATTCTGCTTGGGCTGCCTGTGCAACTGTTTCTCCTTGTTGTGACACCGGCTTCATGCCCTTGCGTCTCCATTGCTGTCTTGAGTTTAACAACGTAAAGCATGTGTCGCAAACCCGCGCGTGCGTCAAACATAAAGCAGCGCAGTCATCTCGCAAAACCACAATATGAAGCTTCTTTGCAACAGTTATTTTTTTATTCTTATTTATCACGATAGAGACGATAGAAGGAAAGTAGCACGATAGACACGTTTCTATCGTCCCCACGATATATATTGTCATATCGCACAGCCCTAATTTACACCCTCAAGCAAGAGGGTAAGACACAGAAAGAAATTTCTGAACGAATAGGCTGTTCCCAGAGTGCTGTATCAAGGCACCTCAGTGGGAAGTCTGTGGGAAGGGAAAAGTTGGCAGAAAACACTGCACAACGAGAAGAGGTGTCCGGACCCTGAGGAAGATTGTGGAGAATGGCCGATTCCAGAGCCACCGTGCACAGGCGTGTGCAAGAAATGGGCTACAGGTGCCGCATTCCCCAGGTCAAGCCACTTTTGAACCAGAAACAGCGGCAGAAGCGCCTGACCTGGGCTACAGAGAAGCAGCACTGGACTGTTGCTCAGTGGTCCAAAGAACTTTTTTCGGATGAAAACAAAGTTTGCATGTCATTCGGAAATCAAGGTGCCAGAGTCTGGAGGAAGACTGGGGAGAAGGAAATGCCAAAATGCCAGAAGTCCAGTGTCAAGTACCCACAGTCAGTGATGGTCTGGGGTGCCATGTCAGCTGCTGGTGTTGGTCCACTGTGTTTTATCAAGGGCAGGGTCAATGCAGCTAGCTATCAGGAGATTTTGGAGCACTTCATGCTTCCATCTGCTGAAAAGCTTTATGGAGATGAAGATTTCATTTTTCAGCACGACCTGGCACCTGCTCACAGTGCCAAAACCACTGGTAAATGGTTTACTGACCATGGTATTACTGTGCTCAATTGGCCTGCCAACTCTCCTGACCTGAACCCCATAGAGAAGCTGTGGGATATTGTGAAGAGAAAGTTGAGAGACTCAAGACCCAACACTCTGGATGAGCTTAAGGCCGCTATCAAAGCATCCTGGGCCTCCATAACACTTCAGCAGTGCCACAGGCTGACTGCCTCCATGCCAGGCCACATTGAAGCAGTCATTTCTGCAAAAGGATTTCCGACCAAGTATTTAGTGCATAACTGAACATAATTATTTGAAGGTTGACTTTTTTTATTCTATTAAAAACACTTTTCTTTTATTGGTCAGATGAAATATGCTAATTTTTTGAGACATGAATTTTGAGTTTTCATGAGCTGTATGCCAAAATCATCAGTATTAAAACAATAAAAGACCTGAAATATTTCAGTTGGTGTATAATGAATTTAAAATATATGAAAGTTTCATTTTTATCATTACATTATGGAAAATAATCACAATATGCTAATTTTTGAGGACCTGTAGATCAATATCCTCAGTTCTCAAAATTTCTAGAAAAACTATTTTTGACCAGATAAGATCAATTTATTGCTAAGCAATATACAGTATTCTAAGTAGCAGTCAGTATGGGTTTAGAGCAAAAAACTACACCAATGGCTCTCATGGAATGAGAGAGAGCGAGAGACTTTATTGTCATTTGCATCGCATGTGGTACATGTGATGAAACGAGATTATGTACACCGGGTCCCAGTTACATCCAACAACAAAAATGTAGAGAAAAACAGTAATAACATCTAGGATATAACTAAGAAAAACATCAACTAGAAATACACTAAGCCCTAGAGTAATAGAAAAACATCATTACAAACGGCAGCATGAACACAAGTCTGTATGAGCAGATGGTCACAGATGAACACAGCAGCAAAACAGATCAGCATGATGTGATATTTTGCAGTGATTATTCTTATTTCCAAAAAAGCTAAGTCTGGTCCTCTGGACATTCAAAAAACAAAACAAAACAAAGCAAAATAAAGCTGTAGAAACGTTTCGTCTTTCGTCCGAAAGACTTCCTCAGTCTGAGAAGCTGTGTTCAGCTCAGTCTTATAAATTATTATTATTATTATTATTATTATTTATTTATTCATGAGTCTAACAGCCTCAGGGTAGAAGCTGTTCCTCAGTCTAGTGGTTCTACACTTGATGCTCCTCAACCTCCGTCCTGAGGGGAGTGGGGCAAAGAGTGAGTGTGCTGGGTGAGTGAGGTCTTTCATGATGCAGGTGGCTCTTTTCCTGCATCTGGAGGTGTAAATGTCTGTGATGGTGGGGAGACTGACTCCAACAGACTTCTGTGCAGCCTTCACCACTCTCTGTAGAGCTTTCCTCTCTTCAACTGTGCAGCCTCCATGCCACACGTTGATGCTGGAGCACAGGATGCTCTCCACTGCACACCTGTAGAAGGAGGTGAGGACTGAGCAGACCAGCTCGTCTCAGCCATCTGAGGAAGTAGAGTCTCTGATGACCTTTCTTGATCAGGCTGGTGGTGTGTTGGTCCAGCTGAGGTTATCATTCATGTGTACACCCAGGTACTTGTAGCTGGAGACCACTTCCACCGCAGATCCTCTTATGTTCAGTGGGTGTTTGTTTGTTCCTTCTGAAGTCCACAATCATCTCCTTTGTCTTCTTCAAATTCATGTGAAGGTTATTCTCTTTGCACCAGCTCTCCAGGTGTTCCACCTCCTGCCTGTAGCTGGACTCATCATTATTTGTGATGCATCCCACCACAGCTGTATCATCTGCAAACTTTACAATATGACAGCCTGGATGGGTAGCTGCACAATCATATGTGAGCAGAGTGAACAGAAGGGGGCTCAGCACACATCCTTGAGGAGAGCCAGTGCTGAGGGTTATGGTGGAGGAGGAGAAGTTGTGGATCTTCACGGACTGAGGTCTGTTTGTTAAGAAGTCTAGTACCCAGTTACAAACGGAGGCGCTTAGTCCAAGTGTGAATAGTTTGTCCATCAGGGTTTGGGGGATCATGGTGTTGAAGGCAGATGTGAAGTCCACAAAGAGCATACGGACGTATGAGTCCTTCTGATCCAGGTGGGTGAGAGCAGTGTGGACCACAGAAGAGATGGCGTCCTCTGTTGATCGGTTCTCACGGTACGCATACCGTACATATTACATACATATTAATAGAACAAATAACTACTGCTGGCGATCAAAAACAATATTGTGTTAGTATTTTTGTTGATTTAAAAAAAGCATTCAATACTATTGACCACACTATTCTCCTTGAAAAACTGAATAAATATGGTATCAGAAGACCAGCATTACAGTGGGTATCTAACTATCTGAAAGATGGGAAACAGTTTGTACAAATAAATAGTGTAAGATCTGACCTCTGCAATATCACATGTGGAGTTCCTCAAGGCTCTGTACTTGGACTAAAGTTATTTATTTTATATGTGAATGACTTTGTAAATGTGTCAGGACTCATTAAATGTGTCCTTTTTGCAGATGATACCACATTTTTCTGTTTGGGTAAAGATATAGAACAGATGTTGGAGTTGATGAAGACAGAATTTGTCAAAATGTAAACTTGGTTTGAACGTAATAAATTATCATTAAATCTAGATAAAACTAATTACATGATATTCAGTAATAAAAAAGAGAACTGTTGATGTTCCATTTAAAATTGAGGGTGTTGAGAATTGTAGAGTGAATGAGGTGAAGTTTTTGGGTGTTATCGTTGATGACAAACTGACATGGAAACAAAAATTCTGTAAGAATAAAAATAGCTAAATCTATTGCAGTACTGTACAAAGTCAGAGACTTATTAAATGATAAAGCTCTGTATTTGTTGTATAACACAATCATTGTGTCACACTTAATCTATTGTATTGATGTTTGGGGGAAAGTGTGTAAAACAATGACAAAGCCTATTTTTGTATTACAGAAAAGAGCTGTAAGAATTATCACTAGAAAGCATTACTGTCACCCATCAAGTAAATTTTTTTTAATCAACTGAAGTTATTGAAGTTCCATGATTTGGTAGATTATAGTATTTTATCAGTTATGTATAGGGTTCAGAATAACACATTTCTTTTAAATATCCAAATAAATTTTGTTAAAAGACAAAGTTGTTATAACCTTAAGGGGATAGAGATATTTGTCAAACCAAAATTCAGAACTAGCTTGAAGGGACGGTCCACCTCAATCCAGGGAATTGGATTATGGAATGGTCTGGAGAGTGATGTTAAAAATGCCAAGTCAATGTTTACATTTAAGAAAAAGATCAAAAGTGAATCGTTTAAAAATATATGAAGTAGCTTAATGTGTATTGTATTAGTTAGAAAAAATAGAAAAAGTTATTCATTTTGTTCTGTTACTGAAGATTATTATTGTTTGAACTAATTGTTTGAAAAAAAGGGGCAGATATAAGAAGATTTCTTCTTTCTGCTACTTTTCATTTTATATTTGTATTCTTATCGTTTATGGGTTGTTTTGTATTGTATTGTTTTTTAAATGAATAAATTTTAGAAACTAAACTAAACAATACTTTAATAGTGTGCAAGGATAAATGTCTCGAGTAAAGAGAGGTTTTGGTTATGTAAGAGAACAAAAAGTATCTACTGTAAGGCAGAAAACTAAACATTGGCAAGACAATGGCATTAAATCATGTAATTTACTATTTCATAGGACAACCAGATACATTAGACTGTATTTAGATAAACATGAAAAAGAAAGCATTAGATAATTTTGCCACAATATAAAATTTGGAATTGGGGATAAGTTTATCAAAACAAGCAATAATGAATAAAGTTGTTATTAATTTTTTTTGTGTGTGTGTCACTTTTGCTTGGCACATTGTTGGACAAATTCCTGAAGACAGATGTTGGAAGCCTTCATCAGCCAACAGCTTTCATGAATAATTTAAATTTGAGGTTGTCACTTTCAAAACCTGTCAGAATATTTCAGAGAGTTGCCCTCCACATTTTATGAGTGTTTTGCATGGTCATGAAGACCATTTAAATAAATCATAAAGAAAAACAATTGAAACATTTTTTCCTCACTATCAATAATTAATGTGTTCTTAAAGGACACGTCTGTGTTTAACAGCAGATTCCCTTTATATTTCCACAAAAACAGTGTCTTGTCCTTTTCCCATATACAGGTAGTCCCCGACTTACGAGCGAGTTCCGTTACAACGAGGCGCTCGTAACACGGAAATCTCGTAATTTGGAACGGCTGCCACGTGTCTCGTAAGTCCGGAATTTCGCTCGTAAGTTGGAACGGTTTTGCTAGCACGACTACGAACACTCGTTTTCATCGAAAAACTGCTTATGAGTGCATAAAAATGATCGGAAACGTGTGTCCACATGTTTAGCTAACGAAGTGTGGTGAAAAAACACAGAAAAACTCAGTATTTTTTGCGTTTTTTCCAAAAATTTGCCAGCTCGTAAGTCCGGATCCTCGTAGGTCAGAGCACTCATAAGTCGGGGACTACCTGTACCGGGAGTTGTTTACCTACAGATTATGGCCAGTGTGGGTCATGTGACTCAAGCTTCCATGTGGTTTTTGGTGAATTAAACAAAAAACTCTTTATATTGACGACGTATCTGCATAAATTCATAACAATCTATCCTCCTTTAAACTTAGTTACTTCGTTTATGTTTGATTTTATATTTTGTGTTTGCAGTAAGATGGTTCAGCTGCCACTGGAAAAATAGCTTGTCATTTATTGACTAATGTATTTTTTGTCCATTAGTTTTACAAGGTTGAAAGTAAAGGACATGTTCACAGGACTTCAGCCTCTGTTCACTGAATTTCACAAACACCTGGATTTTAAAATGGTTTTACATCATTTTACCTGGTTTCATGACCTCCCAACCATTATGAAGCTGCAGGTAAAGTCTCTTTCATCATCAAATAAAAGCTAGAATAAATGTAAGCTTCCTGTTGAAACACCTTGTACTTATTTTCATTCAGATGATTTGACACCACAATTTGACATTGATGTCGGACACCGAGGAAAGACTCCCGACGATGGAGGGGTGGCACAGGGGTCTCCGGGCTCTGAGGTGGTGGATTCAGATTTGGGGAAGGAGGCGCTCATTGCGGCGGATCGGCTGTCGTCTGCCTCGGCGGGTCGTTCGTTTGACTCTCAACAGGGTCACCACAGCTTGAAAAAGAAAAACAGGCAGAGATGCAAAGTAGAAAGTAACCCTCAAAAAACATTGTGCCACAAAAAAAAAAAATCAATAACAGTGAGAAACAATGAGTGAAAGAAGACACAATTACTAAATTATTTAACAGGTGCAAAAGATCTTGGCAGAAAAAGAAGAGTTAGACAGCTCAAAATTTAGAGTGCATTACATTATGTTGACAAATCTGGTAAAATCTCCAATAAATCTTAAAACTTAAACAGTGATTGCATTAAAAATTTGCCAAATTAGTTCAGTTACAACTTTCTGTTCCTTTGACTGACGTCCATCCAGTATCTTTATCCACTTCTTCATTTTTGGGTCGCGGGGGTGTCACGGTTGTCCATGTCCAGCAGTGAGGTGGGGGGACACCCTGGACCGCTCTCCAGTCCATCCCAGGGATACATAGAGACAAACAACCATTCACTTTCTCACTCCTAAGAACACAACAAATTGAAAAGTGTTACTTTTTCAGTTAGAGAATGTAGAGTTGTTGTTGTTGTTTTTTACACTGTGGAATTCAGTAAATGTTATATACACTTCCAGTGTTGGGTCACTGTTCTTATATTAGTGTCAGTTATTTTGTAGTGTTAGTGTAGAGTTTATGTTGAGGCTATACTGAACTGAGTGACCTCATTAACGCTCAAACTTTGTGATTGAGTCTGTTTTTTATCTTTATTTATAACTTTACTTCAAATACAACAATTTAAAGTATAGCTACACACAAGAACAATGAACATATAATAAAAGAAGAAAAAATAAGCAAAAACAAAAACAAGATACAGAAATAAATAAATGCGAGTTACAGAGTTAAGTTGTATTCATTACAGATATTTCTTGTTTTTATAACCTTTTTGTTATTTGAGTCTGAGATTGAGTCAAGATATAGTTTTACATCCATTACAAATATATCAAAAAAGGGTTTCCTATGCATTATTTTACTTTTATGGATGTGAAACTTAGCAAGAAACAAGATCAAATTTATAATAAATACGTGAGAAGAGTCTTTCGTCTTGAAATCTAAGATACCAAACAGAACATTTTCAAAATACAGAAGGAAACCTGGTTGGATATTATTGGATATTAGAGCAACAACGTCCTTCCAAAACTTTAGTGAGTATGTACACTTCCAAAAAAGATGAACAGATGTTTCTGGATCTGAGAATTCTGAGAATCTTCACCAGCATATTTCTGGATAAAGCTTACAGAAAGAACAGGAAATATCAATATCAGCTTTGTCTTTCTGAATAAAGTGTTTTGTTGGATAAAATTTATGAATTATTTGTGATTGAGTCTTCATGGTTCACAGTCTACGTAATGTGCGTCAGCACGTCGGGGGCGTGTCTGTTGAAACGTACTCTGCGCATGCGCCAATTCGCCAAACAAGCATACGGTCGGTGGTTTTGGCCATAGATATATTTTATTATTGTATTATTGTATATTATATCTATGGTTTTGGCGGTGTGAGAGGAGGACGTGTTTCCGGACAACAGAAACAGTGAGTAAATTGACATTTATATATGTGCGTTTATGTACGTTTCATTTTGATCAGAGTTTAGTGGCATCAGCTGACTTTAGTTAAGTAAACATACCGCTAGAGAGATGCTAAATGTCATTTTAAGGAAGATGTACCAATGTATCATGGTAGCTGAAGATTGGAGTTGGACAAGACACTCTCTTCCCACAGGTTTTCTCAAAAACTGCACTTCCGGTTTTCTCTTCGAAAACTAGCACTGGCTGTTAATTAGCATTCCTGCCTAGTGGCTTCATAAACTTTAATGTGTACACCTTAAAGTGTGAGTTCATATCAATCATAGCCGATAATCATGCAGCTACAATCATCCAGTTGTCTGGAATCTTCTACATTTTTTTTTTAGATCGATCGCAAATGCATACAGCAATGGGTTGATCGCATGGCATAAAAAACAAAACAAAAAAAATGTCAGCCCATCATCCATCCTCACTATGACACTTGATTTTTCTGCAGGCCAGTCCCTCTACACGAGGTGAAACCTCAGCCTTCTGCTGTTTTCAGCCATTCATTTACATAACAACAGCCCTAATGCTCACTGAACCCTCCAGGTCAGTGGCGATTCCCCTCCCCCCACCCACGGAGGTATGAAATTATAATAATAATAATAATAATAATAATAATAATAATAAACTTTATTTGTATAGCACCTTCCAACAATGCCTTGCATTGACCAAGGTGCTTAACAGGATAAAAAGATGGATAAACTGGAATAATAAATCAATGAAAATAGAATAGGAAACAACAGCAATAAAAGAAGGCAATGGAAATAAAAAATGCTACATACTAAAATAACACTAAAATAACACAAGTAATAAAAGTTACCGGTATACACTGAAAGCTTTTTTGAACAAGTGGAAATAAAAAGGCAATGGAAATAAAAAAATGTTACATATTAAAATACCAAAAGTAATAAAAGTTACACACTGGAAGCTTATTTGAACAAGTGGAAATAGAAAGGCAATGGAAATAAAAAATGCTACATATTAAAATACCAAAAGTAATAAAAGTTACACACTGAAAGCTTTTTTGAACAAGTGGGTCTTCAGTCTGGTTTTGAACAGAGTCAGATCAGAGGTGGCACGCAGCTCAAGGGGGAGACTGTTCCAGGCTTTAGGGCCGGCAACAGAAAATGACCGGTCTCCCCATTGTTTGTACCTTGAGCGAGGCACCTCCAGCAGGTGTTGACTGGCAGATCGTAAAGCTCTGCCGGGCTGATGGGCTTTCAAAAGTTCTGAGATGTACAGAGGTGCAAGTCCATTCAGAGCTTTGAAAACAAACAGGAGCAGCTTGAACTGTATCCTGAACTGAACCGGGAGCCAGTGTAGAGAGGACAGGACAGGAGTGATGTGTTCATATTTTCGTGTGTTGGTCAAAAAGCGCGCGGCAGAGTTCTGTACAAGCTGTAAACGGGAGATGGAGGATTGATTAATACCAACATACAAAGCATTACAATAGTCAAGTCTGGAGGTCACAAAGGCATGGATGGCCTTCTCCAGATCACCACGGCTGAGAAATGACTTGACTTTGGAGAGCAGACGGAGCTGAAAGAAGCTGGTCTTGACAACAGAACTGATCTGTTTATCAAACTTTAAGTTGGAGTCAAGCTGCACTCCAAGATTTCTGACCACCGGGTTGAAGTGGGGGAGGGGAAAACCAACACTGGGACTGGGTTCCTCAAGAGGGATGATCATCCGCTGCCGTGCGGCTGTCCCTAACACTGGGTTGAATCCCCCGGACAGACTGGTCGGACCCCACCCGTTTACAAACGTACTTTCTGTTGCTTGATGACAGTTTTGAGCTGCATATTTATTACCTGCAGTTTGTAATCTGTAAAATATGATTTTTCTTATTGGGGCATTTTACTTGCGTTAAGTTTTTCTCAGTTGTCTCTAAGTGAATGTGTGTGTCTGTATATGTGTGTGTGTGGGGGTGGGGTGTTGCGGAGTAGACAAACAACATAATAAAGCCTATGGGCCTTCTAGCGACTGCAACTGGTAATGTTTACTGGTTCATGTCTATGAATGAACATTTCAAACGTCAGTCAAAATAGCATTATAAATATGGAAAAAAGTATATTAGTTGTTTTGGTGTATAAAGGCCCCAGTATAGCTCTGCGTTGGGCCGAATGCCGCTCGACACCGTGCAAACGCCACGGCACAAGCCTTTGAACGCGGTTGTGAACGCGCCAAGCTCAAATTTTACGACCGCTTACACGCACGCGTTGTCTCATGTAATGGCGTGTCCACTTTGATAAACCTGTGTGCTTTTGAACTGTTCCAGAGATGACCTTTATTGACCTCTCAGTAAAGCAGTGCTTCTCAATTATTTTCTGTTAAGCCCCCCCCAGGAAGAAGAATCTGGTCCGCGCCCCCCTACTCTCCGCTGCGACTATAAATACGGTGGCTGTAATAACCTCGCACATACCAAAAGAGGGTTAAAAAGAAAAAGGTTTATTATACGTCCACTGTAGTATAATTTGTATATAAAATTGTGATTCTCAATTCAAGTCCTCAGGTCTCCCTGCTCTGAATGTTTTAGATGTGCCTATTCCAGAACAGATGATCCACATGATTGCATGACCTCTTCTGCAGCCACCAAGTCCTGCAGAAGCAGGTGTGCAGAGGTAAAGTGGCATATGCAATAAGGCTGGTAAAAATAATATATATATCAGCAGTAGTGTAGATATAAAAGGTAGTGTAAAAGTAGTGCAATTTGTCCTCATTACTCACAACTTCTTCTTGGACCTGCTCCCCCAGGTGGGACAGGTTCCTGGAAGAGGACCAGACTTAGCTTTTTTTAGGTTATTCTACCTGGATTATTGAGCAGCATGCATCAGGGTGTCTCTGGAAAAGTTCAGAGTTCAGTCACACACTTCTACTGGAGGTGATGTGGTGGATTTCCCTGAAGAACACAAAGAGGTAAAAAAGAAAGAGTTAATAAGATTATAACTTTAAATTAAAAAGTTATATAGATGATAATATTAATAAGACAACAATACCTCTTCTTGAACGTTTGTTATGAGGTGGTTAAATCGCTCGGTCATCATCATCATCATCTTCATCATCAGGGCTTTAATAAGCTCCAGGGCTTGTTGACATCAGTTTTATTTTTTTCATAAAGTGATGAACTTTGTTACTTTCAGTTCTGGAGCGGAGCTTCAAAACAGTCTGAAGTGTTGACATGATGTTGTGTCGGAGCTCACGAACTTTAAAGCCTGCACATCAACCCAGAGCTTTAAAACTTCTACAGCTGTGACTGTGATCTGCACCGTTCTGATTTACCTGATGGAAGTTTAAATGCTGCTGTTAGCGGTCTTTGCAACAAGCTGCTTTTCTTGCTTTTAGAAGAGACGTTCACGTTGGGATGAAGTTGTTTCAAGTCCGTTAACAAGACGTGTTGAAAAAAAAGAACGTGTTGCAGCTGCAGATCTCGTTTGTTCTCTCGTGGCGGAGCGCTCCGCGCCTCTGCATGTCTGCACCAGTCTGCGTGACACAACAGCTTTGGATTTGCGCTCGTCTTTTTAAACAAGGAAGCCATAACTTTCCCAAACAAGACAACGCAGCGAGAAGCTAATGCTACGCGTGCTACAGATAATAGCGCCGTGCTGAAACACGCCTAGGAATTTTAGTTCCGCGGCGCAATAAGAAAATTCAAAACTGGGTCACAAGAGCCCGGGCCCCCCCTGGCATCGCACTGCGCCCCCCCAGGGGGGCGCGCCCCACTATTTGAGAAACGCTGCAGTAAAGCAAGACATTTACCACAAAATCATTCCATTAGCTGTAATCTGAGAACATAGTCACCAAAAGAGACTATTTCTATCTTTGATTTTAGGCTGATGTGATCAAAAGAATAACTTTTGTCATTTTCATGATGTGTGCTTTTAAGCTGTGTTATTCTGTAAGAGTTAAACGGTGTTCACTGCTGTGTTAAAGGTGAAGTCTCGGGTCAGAGAGACCAGACTGTTTTGTTTAGAAATAAGAAGACAGTTTAATCCGTTGTTTCTCATGAAGAGGGCTCCAGCTGCTCTGTCTTTTCCTAAACAATTTCCCTCTGCTCGGGCTGTAACCTTGGGTCGTGATAACGGCAAGTGAATTGCTCGACTGGTCCACGGACCAATGAAAGAGACACAAGTCTCATCTCTCATCTCATGATCTTTTTAAGTTCTAACTTTTGCTGAACGCTTCAGAGTTTCTGGGAGCTTCAAAAGAGATGTGAACCTTCCCAAAGAGCTGAATGACCACCAGTCACGCGCTAAGGACTCGTCATCCAGCTGGGACTGATAACATGTTGTTATGGGTCCACTTCGAACGAGCGTAAGCTCAAAACTTTGTTTATTCCTTCCTGGAATAAGTTTATCTTGAAGTCAGAGGCCAGGAGCTGACATATTCTCTGATGACCAAGCGGAAACCAGGAGACGTTGAAACGTAAACTAGAACCAGTTTTGGACGTGCTGGGACTAAAGGACTCTGTGCATCTGAAGGCTGGTGTCATTTCTTTATCAGACTCGTCGTCGAAAGGTAAAGAGCTGTTTACAAAACGTACCTGGATTTTAGCAGAAGTCGGATGGAAGTGTCACTTTTGGTATCATGCTCAAGATAATTTCCTTTAAACCATCTCCCATCTTCCTCCTATCTTTTTCTCTCAATCTAAGCTGGAAACTACTTTAAGCTAAAGAGCCCTCAGACTAAATATTTAACATCATATTTGTCTGTTGTGTTACATTAAGTGTGTTGATGCGTGTTAAATTGCAAGAAAGTGAAATCCTGTCAATCAAGTGTAATAATGTTGATTTTAGTTGATTTATTTTAAATAAATGGTAGTGTCTCCTGGCATACCAAACTAAAATCACCGTTTTCTGTCACTTAATGGCTATGGTTATTTATCCATCACAAAGATCACAGAAATATTGAATAAACTGAAAAAGAAAAGAATCCGTGAAACTACTATTCAATCTGAATAAGTAGATTAATTAAGGATAAAGAGGTCAGCTTAATACTGACCCCTGTTAAAATCCTTTAGTTACATCTGGGTGGCACTATATGTGTTTAAAGACACAATATATGGTCTCCCTCATGTTTCCTTCATCTGGTGGCCTCGTACGTGGTTCTGAAAGTTTATTGATAAAACTGTGATCTCTCGTGAACTGTAACGTCATGTTTGCATATTGGGATCCAAGTTTTAGACTCTAACAGATTAATTATTTTGGCTGGAAAAGTGTTCAGAACGATTGCAGGACTGCAGTTAATGACATTTGAAGCTGAAATTGTTATTTGTTCAACTTTTGAAACGCTATAAGTAGTTTGGTGGGGATCTGTCTCGCTGTGTGGGAAGTGTCTGGTGGTTCTGATAAGGACCCGGTCCAGATTACGTTGCACAAGCTGAGGCAATCTCACTGCAAAATGACCGCCGAGTCAAATTGCCTGAAAAGCTAATTTAACATCTACAAGATTGCTGTGCTGGTATTTTACATGTTAGAGCAGGTCAAAGAAGCATATTACTGTTAGAACGGTGTCGGATAGTGGTTCTGAAACCCGAGTTCTGCTCCTTTAAAGTGGACGGAACCGACCTGAACGCGGCTCCGAGGGAGTCCGTGTCGTGTTACAGTTGACGTGCTGGTTACTGAGCGTAGCTTAGTTGTGCCTGTTTTAATTGTGATTGCCACGTTTCAGAGTTTTGGGAAGTTAATTTGTAGCGTTTGAGTTGTTTTAAGGGTCTATAAAGTTGTGGTCTGCTGTGCAAGCTAACGTTAAAAGGACGTGTACTGCATGTCTGTTTATGAGCTGTGATTGGATAAACGAGAGCTGTGAGCTGTCAATCACTCTCGTAGCGAACGCTGATTCGCTGATTTGGGAACGCACGCTGTTGCGAACAACCCACTTTGTCGTCATTTCCGGTACTGCATTGGGCGAAGGTAAGAAAACTTCATTTACCATGAACGCTTGGGAATGAACTACAAACGCTGTGATTGATTGGTTGACGTCACGTATCTGTTTAGCGAGCTCCGCCTCGCTCAACGGAAGCTGGTGACGCACTGCGTCGACCCGCCTACTTGTGTCGTCATTTCCAGGTGCACTTCGGGTAACAAGCAGTTCACACACTCACGGGACAAACTGAGATTTCACTGAGAGTTTAAACACTCATTTGAAGCCATCTAAACTGTCTAACAACATAGATTTGTCTCTGACAAGAACGTGGTTCGAGCGTTTATCACTGACACACTAGAAACTAACTCTACATGGTTGTTTTTAGTTTAATTACTGAATAAAGGTCAGTCGTCTCGTGATAACATAAGACTTGAATCCGCCCCCTGTTGGTTAAAAGACGTTGACAGATGAGTTTTCTCAAAAACATCATAAAAAAGTCAGCATTTTTATGGTGAATTTACCAGCTTTAAAAAATTGTTCTGTACACAAACAAAAATTCCTGTTTATTTTAAATAATTTTTTTTAGAATAACAGAGGTACAGACAAACAATTGATGCTTGTTTTAAATACTGAAGAGATTTAAAATAACACTCAAAAAGTATTCTTTTATTTGAATTTCAAATTAAATATATAAAAATGATGGAGAACAGAGCATTTCCACATTAAGCTCTTCACATCTCTGAATTTTAAACAGAATTGGTGTGCACAACTGCACACTTTTAGTTAAAAATGGCATTTTTAACGTTTTTCTGTGCACAATCATTGCTGTACTGTTATGCTGAGCGCACGAACACTCGTTTATTTTAAATAAAAATTGTTTGAAATAACGAACAGAACGTCCTTTTTCACTCCTGATAACTGTCAAATGCAGTACAAAATCAGTTTCACTGAGACTGCAAGACATCTTTTTAAAGGCATGCTCAAGCAGCATCCTGTCACATTTTAGTGAAGTCATTGCATTTAAGTCAGCCCTCTTTTATAAGCGTTTGAGTAAGAAAAAACGGAAATCAGGCTGCTTGGGTTAGTTAGTAACTGTTGTTTGAACGTCAGTTCTATTTTAAAGTTAACACTGCAAGAGTGCATTTAACTTTGACAAAGTTCATTGAGGGTAAAAACCTGAAAAAAGGTACCTATGAATACTTATTACACAGTGAAACGCGTAAACCTCAGCTGATTAGTTTATTTGACTCAGTGCTACATTAAAAGTGAATATTTATTTGCAAACACTAACATGAGAACAATCTTTTGATTTTTTTTTTCACACAAAATCAATACAATAATGGACGTTAAACAGGGTGAAACAAGTGAGAGGGTCCGCTCCATCAGGACCCCAAAAAGGCTTAGAACGAGCCGAGGTGGTGACTGCTCAGTTGACAGGTACGTGTGGCAAGAAGCAGGTGAACATCCTCTGATGTTTTACGACAGGCTTCTTAAAGCTCATTTTGGTGACAAATATACACCAGGCATGGAAGAAGATGAAGACTTTAAGTGGTCTTTCTTCTTCCATCTCGTCTTTGAGATAAGACTTCAGCTGCTCACCATGGTTATTCCAAAAAAGCAAACCATGGAAGAAATAAAACAGTGTGCTATAAATGCATTTGAAGCTAACATGCTAATCAAAACACCCTTACAGGTGTCCCCAGGTGAAGCGGTCAAATCCCACTCGCTGGAGCTGGATTCCAGTCCTAAAAAAGGCGAGATTAAACAAGATTTTCAAACTAAAAAACAACTAAAGGTGGGTGTTAGCTCTACAGGACGCCCAAGACCAGGGTGGGCCCGGAAGGGACCCCTGAGACGTGGACCTGCACCTCGGATGACACATTCCGAGACATGCAAAAGGTCGCAAACGTTCCAGAACAAAGGCATCAAACCTCCAAGCTCTGATGAGGTGGTGGATGTAAGTTGGTTGTTTGAAAACTTGAATGATACAGAGGATGACCATACTGGGACAATGAGTGACCTTGTCTTTGATAACTCAGAGCACACAGTTGATGACGAAGACAGCAAACAAACTGTTGATAGTCATCAACTTCCTGAAGGTCATGAGGCTGACAGCCAACAAGAGGCTGACAGTGAACATGAGTACACAGACAGAGTCACACGTGAACGGAAACGTGTGCCAAGACCTGTGAGGTTTCTGTGTAACTTTATACAAAGGGGGGCGGCTAAGAAAGCTTACCTGCCTATCACACTGGAAGGTGTCCTTGAGCGTGAAGCCCTCCTGGACGGTAGTTCTGATATAACTATTATGTCGGCCAAGCTGTTCGAGGAGCTGAGGACCGCCGCTAACGGTGTTGACAGGCAAATACCCTTTGAGAAATGTGCTATTGAGCTACAGGGTCTCGCAGAGACGAGAACAACCTTGACAGCTATAGCTATGGTTCACATGCAGATTGGCGAAATGACACTACGCCACCCGGTGTTTGTGTCTAAACTTGACTCATTCCCATTTTTGGTTGGCCAAGATTTTATAAACCGCTTCAACGCGATTATAGATTATGGTCAACGGAAAATGTGGAGCACAGTGAGAAAACCCCTGCCAATAATAGTGCCTCCTAGGTGTGATACAGACTGCCTAACCGCAGGTACCGCTGAGGACACAAGGGACTCCTCATCCGAGGACGAGAGCCCGGTAAATGAACCTTCAACTACAGGTGAGACAGGAGAGACTCAACAGTTAGACCAAACTCTGGTCCAACAAGAGAACCTCCTCTGCGAGCTGACACAATCGGCACTCCCTGACCACTGCCTACCACAGGTAGTGAAAGGTGTTGAGATCCAAGGATCCCACACCGAAGACGCTGTACTGTCCTCTGAGACAGGTAATTCGGCAATCAACCAAGCTTTCAATGAAACCTTGGTTCAAGGGCATCTGAGTCCAGAAAATGACAGTCATCCAAACGCTGACAGTCACTTGGACGTCATTGTTGCAGATTACGAGGACCCCTCATCAGATAAAATGGGGGCAAACTCACATTACCTACCACAGGTAGAGAAAGGTGTGGAGATCCAAGGACCCCACACCGAGGGTGCTGTACTGTCCCCTGGGACAGGTAAATCGGCTATTAGCCAAGCTTTCGATGAAACCTTGGTTCAGGGACATTTGTGTCTAGAACTAGTCGGAAATGACGTAGTTTTTACAGACTCAAAGAGCCCCTCTTCAGTCAAGAAGTGGGAAGACACACACAA
The DNA here is from genome assembly GCA_038048925.1 of Garcialebias charrua. Taxonomy (NCBI): domain Eukaryota; kingdom Metazoa; phylum Chordata; class Actinopteri; order Cyprinodontiformes; family Rivulidae; genus Garcialebias; species Garcialebias charrua. Next base: position 49,054 of record JBBPBX010004840.1, read on the forward strand.
CGACAGTGACCCGTCGCAGTCTGTACTATCAGACACACCTGCGACTGCACTGACGTTTGAGACGCACCTAAATTACACGGAAAGAGGTAAACGTAAGAAGATACGTTGGCCGAAACCTAAACGATTCCTGTGTACCGTCTTCTCTCAGCTGCGCGAACAGCTTAAACTAAACGGTGGCATCCTAACTTGTGCCCATGGACGGACGTCCTCACCTGTGATCGTGGTCCCCCATGACCAAAGGGGGGTGATGTTAGGCCATGCCAAAGACAAAGATTTGAATGTACACCTCAGAAACACTTTTGCTTTCGCCCAGAAAAACCTGGAAAGATCCGCTGAAGGACGTAAGGCGTACTACGACCAAAAGGCCTCTCACAATGAACTCCAAGTGGGAGACAGAGTCTGGTACTATACGTTCGCCCCAGCAACCGGGAAAGGAGGGTCCGAGACCGGAACTCTCGCCCGCAAACTAATGCCCAGGTGGACTGGACCTCATCTGATAACAGACAAAGTGTCCTCAGTCGTCTACGAAATCAAAATCAGCAAAGGCCGCAAAGAGCCAATTGCTAAATGGGTACATCGAAATCAGATCAAACCTTACAAGGCGTTCAATGACTCCACAAAAGACAAAGATCTCACAAACTCACCGACTTCATGGGATAATAAGGTCGTCCAAACACAAGTTAGTAAATAAACTAATCAGGTTTAAACTACCATATTTCCCACCCTATAAGTCGCATTGTCCAATTTGAACTTAGAAACGCTAAGCCTAAAACCCACAACAAAAACTAACCTTAACAACCGTTTAAATCCACGAGATTTAATTTGACCTCGGTCATAAAGTTGAGACCTGTTTTTCTTGTGTGTTGCACTTTGGAATCTGACGACAAGAGTGTGTCGAAGCAGTGAAACGTTGTTTCCTTGTTGTTTAGTCATTACTGTTGTCATTAGTTGAGATATTGTTTGGTTCTGAACACTCCCAGCCAAAAAGGTTTTGTATTAACATTGGTTAATGAATGATATGGATTTAACTATGCCAACATGCAGTTCGTTTTGTTAAATCTCAATCGTCGAAGAGTCAATGTAGTTTAAAGCTACTCAAGGTACCATAAACTACACTGGTCTCACAATTTCTAAATTGAACCGATTCGATCGTTTCTATTCTAGATTGTCTATTCATTTTGATGAGTCTCGCCATAGACTTCAAAATTTACTAGGAATACCAAATCTTGCGTCGTTCGTCTAAAAGACAACAGACATTTAGATCAAACTATATTTCATTTCTATTTTAGTTTAACCTAAACTAAGTAATGAATGGAGGAATAGTTTGGAATTAGAGGCCTTCGTTACAGAAGCCCTCCAAAATTTTATAGGTACAGATCCCTATATCTAATTTTACAGAATTGATCCACCCCTTAATTGGTAATTGTAGCTGATCTAAACCATGATAGCTTACATACCAGGTGCATATAGGTAAGGCTTAATGTAAAATCCCAATCATAAGCCCACCTAAAAAACCACATAATTGCATGACACATAGAACCAGAGTGGCACTGACTGGAAACCAACCAGCCAACAACCTTCGATGTGGGGACCTGCAGCTCCAACGCTTGGTCTTCAACCTCCATCCAAGGGTCGCCTCCTCTGCGTCAATCGAGGGATCCCCTCTACATGCTGATTATGAAAACAATTGTTGCTGATCAATCAACAAAACTAACCGTTGTGGAATTACTGCTGTGGAATTACCGCTGTGGATTATAAGACTTTGTTTTCCAAAGGATCACAGACTTTGTTTTCCAAGAGTTAACAGACTCAGTTTTCCAAGGGATTAAAAGCTTTTCGCAATGGGATTACCTCCGAACAGTATGGAATGTTCCAAAAAACTTTATGGGATTATAATTTTTGATTTTTCTTTTCCACTTACTGGATTACTTCAAGATCAAAGACAGTTCAAGGTTTCCTTTCGTGTTGGACCCCATCCCCAAGGACTGGCGATGGCTTCCAAAAGGGGGGAGATGTAGTGGACCTACCCAGGGTCAAACTAAGGTTTTTGAACTGTTCCAGAGATGACCTTTACTGACCTCTCAGTAAAGCAAGACATTTACCACAAAATCATTCCATTAGCTGTAATCTGAGAACATAGTCACCAAAAGAGACTATTTCTATCTTTGATTTTAGGCTGATGTGATCAAAAGAATAACTTTTGTCATTTTCATGATGTGTGCTTTTAAGCTGTGTTATTCTGTAAGAGTTAAACGGTGTTCACTGCTGTGTTAAAGGTGAAGTCTCGGGTCAGAGAGACCAGACTGTTTTGTTTAGAAATAAGAAGACAGTTTAATCCGTTGTTTCTCATGAAGAGGGCTCCAGCTGCTCTGTCTTTTCCTAAACAATTTCCCTCTGCTCGGGCTGTAACCTTGGGTCGTGATAACGGCAAGTGAATTGCTCGACTGGTCCACGGACCAATGAAAGAGACACAAGTCTCATCTCTCATCTCATGATCTTTTTAAGTTCTAACTTTTGCTGAACGCTTCAGAGTTTCTGGGAGCTTCAAAAGAGATGTGAACCTTCCCAAAGAGCTGAATGACCACCAGTCACGCGCTAAGGACTCGTCATCCAGCTGGGACTGATAACATGTTGTTATAGGTCCACTTCGAACGAGCGTAAGCTCAAAACTTTGTTTATTCCTTCCTGGAATAAGTTTATCTTGAAGTCAGAGGCCAGGAGCTGACATATTCTCTGATGACCAAGCGGAAACCAGGAGACGTTGAAACGTAAACTAGAACCAGTTTTGGACGTGCTGGGACTAAAGGACTCTGTGCATCTGAAGGCTGGTGTCATTTCTTTATCAGACTCGTCGTCGAAAGGTAAAGAGCTGTTTACAAAACGTACCTGGATTTTAGCAGAAGTCGGATGGAAGTGTCACTTTTGGTATCATGCTCAAGATAATTTCCTTTAAACCATCTCCCATCTTCCTCCTATCTTTTTCTCTCAATCTAAGCTGGAAACTACTTTAAGCTAAAGAGCCCTCAGACTAAATATTTAACATCATATTTGTCTGTTGTGTTACATTAAGTGTGTTGATGCGTGTTAAATTGCAAGAAAGTGAAATCCTGTCAATCAAGTGTAATAATGTTGATTTTAGTTGATTTATTTTAAATAAATGGTAGTGTCTCCTGGCATACCAAACTAAAATCACCGTTTTCTGTCACTTAATGGCTATGGTTATTTATCCATCACAAAGATCACAGAAATATTGAATAAACTGAAAAAGAAAAGAATCCGTGAAACTACTATTCAATCTGAATAAGTAGATTAATTAAGGATAAAGAGGTCAGCTTAATACTGACCCCTGTTAAAATCCTTTAGTTACATCTGGGTGGCACTATATGTGTTTAAAGACACAATATATGGTCTCCCTCATGTTTCCTTCACAAGGATATAGGTCTATAATTGTTGAACACACATTTATCACCATTTTTAAAAATGGTAAAAACTAACAACCATTCACTCTCTAACTCTCACCTAGGGATCAATTTTAGAGTTACCAATGAGCCTAACATGTATGTTTTTGATCTGTGGGAGGAAACCGGAGAAAACGCACACAGCACAGAGAGAACATGCAAACTCCACCCAGTACAGTTCCTACCTGGGATTTAAACGGATGACCAACAGCTCCACCAACTGTGCCACCGTGCTGCCTCATCTAAAACACTATCTCTTTTACAGTAGTTATAAAAACACATTCGGAACCAAGTTTTTTGAAAGTTGTTTTCTGCAGCCTGAAGTAAAATCTCTTGTGTGTTTTCTTGCAGTGGTAGATTGTTCAATGTGTAGTTTACTGGCGTGAAGGTCAGGTGTGTTTCTGCAGATCAACTATTCCAGTGGGTTCGTCCCATGGGAATGAAGGGTAGCTTATTTTTCAAAACAAACTGGAGTCCTTTGAATATACAGTTAAGACACAAACTTTATTTTAAAGCGAGTTGACGAGCTGATGGGAACAGAAGATTTTTTTTTTTTAACGTATATATTCCCCGACTTCAGGAACTTCTCCAACTCCTTTGTTTAATGCAACAGATGAAGGCTGCAAACAGACTTTTGATTTATGTCTGCCAAAACTCTTTTAGAACTATGCTCTTCCAGCCTCGTGCATGCAGAGAGAAATATTAAATTACGCCCTCTTTTTCCATCGGTATGGAAGCTGCTCGTTGGAGATGTGCGCCTTGAAAATGAAGAGTGTTTAGCAAAACAACAGCTGTTTCTCTTGCAGAGTCCTTAAAGTGTGGCTGACATGATTTTTTTTACTATGCATAAAATTGCTCAAAATATATATCTTTTATCATTTAAATATGTTCGTTTTTGCAAACAAAATGATAAATCACTTAAATTTTGTATTTAGCAATAGCACTACAGTATGTTGTTTAGTGGTACTATTTTGTGTCCTAGATGGAAGAACACAAAGTGTGGTGTATGTGCGTGTAACCCGTTTGAACTGTGCTATATAGTACAAACTAAGTTCATAGTGTTATCATTTAAGTTTAAAAACGTCTAAGGGATAAAAGTGGAAAAAATATTAAATAGAAATGTATCATTTTAAAAACAGTTAATTTTTTATCAAGAAAATTCAGTTTCAGCAGACTGAAACAGGCAATTGTCATTTTTACTACGTTCTTTGAATGTTACACAAGTTTATCTAAACTGCTGTCAGCAGCAAACTGGTTGATCCACTGTGAGAAGGTGCTATTTACAAGACTGAGCTGAATACAGCATCTCGGACTGAGGAAAGACGAAACGTTTCTACAGTTTTTGTTGCTTTGTTTTGTTTTTTTGAATGTCCAGAGGACCAGATTTAGCTTTTATAGATTTTTCTACCTGGATTATTGAGCATGCATCAGGGTTATACAAGTTTGTTTGAGGAGTGCTGCACGCATGTGCCATGTGGCAGGTTACAACCTACTGTTTGAGTTGTGCCAAGTGTCAATAATGTTCAATTTTGTTTTGTATTGGATTAAGATGGTAAATATTCTCATTGGATTAAGCTGTTTTGTATTGGATTAAGCATTTTATTTTGCCCAATCAGATGGGAGTGGGCGGAATTAATGGTACGCTGCATGAAACGTGCGTCTGTGTGAAAACCAGACAAATGCAGAGCGCACAGCAATGCAGACATGAGGATGTTTTTCCCAAATACGGTAATTCATTTGAAATAAAATAGTATTTTGGCATCAAATAACAGAACGTGTCTTTTTTTGTATAATAAGTTATTTGAAGCTAGTATTTGCAGTTGTCTTCTCACTGGGAAGTTCTGAAAATCTACCACCAGCTTTTTGATGCATTCATAGAATTCAATAGCATCGATAATTACTACAGAGGAAATAATTATTTATTATTATTATTTGATTTGTTTGCCAGATAACCTTTTGGAAAAAAAAAAAAAAAAGCTTTACAGCCTTGTAACTGTGACAGGAAAAATAATTGATTTCTTATATTCATCTAAAATGAATTATTTCTGTGTGCTCTGTTACTTCATGTTACTCCAACACTAACTACACTTTAATATTTCTTCTAGCGTTCCAGTTCTTGTATGGTAGATAGCACACATTGTTCAAAAATTCATGTTTTAAAAGTTTTCAGCTTTTTTTCTTTCATCACAGTTCAATAGAGTTAATTAAACAGTAACGCTGGAGGCAGAAAAATCTACGCAATCAGCTAAAAGTCTGTAAATATGCGAGAAGTTCAGGGTCAAGTCTTTGTCTTCGAGTCCACCGTTGGAAAAAAATTCAAAGTTTTGACTCGTTTAGGTTTAACCTCAGTGTTGGTTCCTCATGCAGATGTCCTTGAAAAGCTCATTATTCGCTCTCATTTCATCGGGGACCACAGCTGCCGTATCAATCATCCGCTGCCTCATGAGCCTTTTCATGGATGTGCTTTTGAAAAGTTCTGGTGCCAAATGCCAAGTCCAATTGCAAGAGGTCGCCGACATCAGGTGGGTATCTCTGTGAGGAAGCAGGGCCTTTATTATAAGCACTGACCTGTGAAATATCACACAGTCTCTGAGCATGCTCAGCAAAATGATGCAATTTGAGAGGATGTCACTGTTCACCCCCCCGGTGACCCGATCTCCGCTCAGTCAGGGACACACGAAGCAGAGCAATCTTCCTGCTCTCCAGTTTGTGGAAGAACCCCCGCAGTTTTGGTGAGGGAATCCCCCTCGAGTAGATGAATGAGCAACACCCCCTCTCTTTCTTTCTGCTGGAAGGACTTTGTTCTGAAAATGTTAAAATGCATTTAACGTAACTACAGTTAGAAACAAATACTTATGAAGCATTCGCACTATTGTGAGCCTTTTTTCAATCTGTGCATTTTTCGGCATCTTTCTCGTTTCACACTTTTTGTGCCGTTTCAACAAATCATATGTGAAAACGTTCAGCTCGCTCAGGAGAAGGGTGCTACGACTTTTGGTATTGGTGCAACTTCAGCTTTTTGAAATGTTTAGCCTTTTAAAATGAATTGAGCTCATTTTACTTTGTACATCCTTCAGATATTTGGATCTGTTTACAACATTTTACTGCTCCTTTCACATTTTGTTCTGGTTCAGCTTCCTCTGGTTTCTGAAGTCCTTTGGGCGAAGGACGAAATGTCTCAGCAAAAACGAAACCGTCCAAATGATCTGACTGAATTTTGTTGGATTTTTATCTAGATTATTGAGCATGAACTTTGATGTTTTGAACCACTTTGACTATGGCTTTCTCAGAGGAGTTGAAGGGGGAGAGGGTGGGCCCAAGAAACCATCGTATCACCATCAAACTGGTTGGTTCACTATTGGAGTGTGCCATTTGTGGGACTAAGTTTGTTGTGGCTCCTCGGACTGATGAAGTCCAACGTCAACAAAAAAAATGAAACCATCCAGAGGACCAGACTGAACATTGTTGGATTAAACACTGAGATTAAACATTTATCAATACTGTGCAAATCGTAAGGAAAGTGAACTAAATAACCTGTTGGTGGTGGACTTTTGACGAAGGTCTGACACTCAGTGAGCAAACGTGTTAGTGACGTTTTTGAGCATTGGATCTGGCAACACGTATCACTGTAATATCCATCCATCCATCCATCCATCCATCTTCTTCCGCTTATCCGGGGTCGGGTCGCGGGGGTAGCAGCCTAAGTAGGGAGGCCCAGACTTCCCTCTCCCCAGCCACTTGGAGCAGTTCCTCCGGGGGAATCCCAAGGCGTTCCCAGGCCAGCCGAGAAACATAGTCCCTCCAGCGCGTCCTGGGTCTTCCTCTGGGTCTCCTCCCGGTGGGACGTGCCCGGAACACCTCACCAGGGAGGCGTCCAGGAGGCATCCTAACCAGATGCCCGAGCCACCTCAACTGGCTCCTCTCGATGTGGAGAAGCAGCGGCTCTACTCCGAGTCCCTCCCGGATGACTGAGCTTCTCACCCTATCTCTAAGGGAGAGTCCAGCCACCCTGCGGAGAAAACTCATTTCAGCCGCTTGTATCCGAGATCTTGTTCTTTCGGTCATAACCCAAAGCTCATGACCATAGATGAGGGTGGGAACGTAGATCGATCGGTAAATTGAGAGCTTTGCCTTTTGACTCAGCTCTCTCTTCACCACGACAGACCGGTACAGCGCCCGCTTCACTGCGGACGCTGCACCTATCCGCCTATCGATCTCACGCTCCAGTTTTCCCTCATTCGTGAACAAGATCCCGAGATACTTAAACTCCTCCACTTGGGGCAGGACCTCCTCCCCGACCCGGAGAGGGCATGCTACCCTTTTCCGGCTCAAGACCATGGCCTCGGATTTGGAGGAACTGATCCTCATCCCGGCCGCATCACACTCGGCTGCAAACCGCTCCAGTGAAAGCTGTAAATCACGAACTGATGAAGCCAGTAGGACCACATCATCTGCAAAAAACAGAGAAGCGATTCTAAGGCCACCAAAACGGATCCTCTCAACACCTTGGCTGCGCCTAGAAATTCTGTCCATAAAAGTTATGAACAGAATCGGTGACAAAGGGCAACCTTGGCGGAGTCCAACTCTCACCGGAAACGAGCCTGACTTACTGCCGGCAATGCGGACCAAGCTCTGACACCGGTCGTACAGGGACCTAACAGCCCTTATCAAAGGGCCTGGTACCCCATACTCCCGGAGTACCCCCCACAGAACCCCCCGAGGGACGCGGTCGAATGCCTTCTCCAAGTCCACAAAACACATGTAAACTGGTTGGGCAAACTCCCACGCACCCTCCAGGACCCTGCTGAGGGTGTAGAGCTGGTCCAGTGTTCCACGACCAGGACGAAAACCACACTGCTCCTCCTGAATCCGAGGTTCGACTATCCGACGGACCCTCCTCTCCAGAACCCCTGAATAGACCTTACCAGGGAGGCTTAAGAGTGTGATCCCCCTATAGTTGGAACACACCCTACGGTCCCCCTTTTTGAATAGGGGAACCACCACCCCAGTCTGCCAATCCAAGGGAACTGCCCCCGATGTCCACGCGATATTGCAGAGTCGCGTAAGCCAACACAACCCTACAACATCCAGAGCCCTAAGGAACTCCGGGCGAATCTCATCCACCCCCGGAGCCTTGCCACCGCGGAGCTTTTTAACCACCTCGGCGACCTCAGCACCAGAGATCGGAGAACCCGACCCAAAGTCCCCAGGCTCTGCTTCCTCAGTGGAAGACGTGCCAGTAGGATTGAGGAGGTCTTCGAAGTATTCCGCCCACCGACTCACAACATCCCGAGTTGAGGTCAGCAGCACGCCACCTCCACCATAAATGGTGTTGGTCTCGTACCTCTTTCCCCCCCTGAGACGCCGGATGGTGGACCAGAATCGCCTCGAAGCCGTACGGAAGTCATTCTCCATGGCCTCTCCGAACTCCTCCCACGCCCGAGTTTTTGCCTCAGCAACCACCCGAGCCGCATGCCGCTTGGACTGCCGGTACCTATCAGCTGCTTCCGGGGTCCCACAAGCCAAAAAGGCCCAATAGGACTCCTTCTTCAGCCTGACAACACTGTAATATCCATCCTTCCATTATCTTTTACCCACTTCTTTTTGGGGTCGCGGGGATCACTGGTGCCCATGTCCAGCCTTCACTGTGTGAGAGTTCTCCAGTCCATCGTATGGAGACATGGAGACAAACGAGACAAACACTCAGTCACTCTCTCACTCACATTTAGGGACAATTTAGAGTCACCAATAAGCCTAACATGCATGTTTTTGGTCTGTGGGAGGAAATTGCACACAGTATTAAAAAAAAATCTGTAAAAAAACGGAAAATGTCCTGGTAGTTTTCTGCCAGTACATTCTCCGTTTTTTTACAGATATTTCCGTAAACACTAAAACGGATTTTTCCCGTAATTTAACAGTTTTTTTAATGTATAATTTACATAAATTTCTGTTAATCTAGGGTGCCAGGTAAATGGAGTCCTCTTTCGTGCTTCTTCTCAAAGGTTCTTGTTCCCAGGGTGCTTTGCGCGAAAAAAAATAATGGAGAAACCCCCGTAAAAAATTATAACGGAAAATTCCTTCACACTTCCACAGTACATTTACCTGTTTTTTACGGATTTTTTTTACAGTGCAGTACTCGGAGAAAGCACGTTCATGCATGGAGAGAAAGGTCAAAAAGGCCCCCGGACTGGGATTTGAACCAGAGTAAGCTGCTTGCTAAGAGGCAGAAGCTCTACCAACTGGGCAACCATGCTGCCCCTCATTGGAATACAGGTAGTCTCCGACTTACGGAGTTCCATTCTTGCGCTGCGTCGTAACCCGAATTTCGACGCAAGTCGGAACATACGTAAATACTTCTCCTTTTATATACAGTACTGTATTTTACCAAGCACTTAGCCTATCCTAACATAGTACCGTACATAATCATCAAAACACACATATATTTGTGAGCCATAATGAAGGGGAAAAAGAGTTAATAACCTACTGGTATGCTGGTGAAGCCGTTCCTCCAGCCCTCCTCCGTATTCTGTGTTGCGTTTACGTTGTAAAACCGCCGTCCAGCTCAGTCCATCCTCCGTACATATTTGTTTACGACGTAAAACCGCGTTCACCATACACAGTAACAGTAAGTTGTACTATGTACAGTTTTGTTTTGTTTTTTGAATTTCCAGAGGACCAGACTTGGCTTTTTTAGAGAGTACAGGGCAGCTGTAGCCTCCGCAGCTAGTAAAACCGGAAACTGCGTAACTCGGCTTTTCAAAATATTTTTTTCAAAAAAAAAAAAAAAATATATATATATATATATATTTAATTTTTTTATTGGAGGTGCGTCGTAACCGCTTAACGTCGTAACTCGAGGACTACGGTACCTGTATTTTATTGTAAAATCTGAAACTTGATTTCCAGTGGTGGGCCTCCGACCGCTAGGTAGCGCTGTTGCGCTAATCCGCTTGTAGCGTAGCTAAATAATCTGTTAGCTTTACAGCGGATTGACTAAGTTTTATAATTCATAAGCGGATTTATGCTATTTTTATTTAAAATGCAGTACCGCTAATAACTAAATATCTATCAGTAAAAACGAAATAACGTATTTACGAGCAGCGCCGGATGTGGTCCGTCACAAAAAAGCGTCCCCCTCAGTCTCTTGGTGTGTGCTCTCTCTATAGCAGTTAGCAGCCAGTGTGTTACTCTGGAGCCTTATTGCTTGTTTTTGAAGAGTCAGACGAAGACTTTTTAACATGGAGGGTGAACTTATGGATGTTTCTCAGGGCCTACGCGACGCGTCTGTATTTAAAAATAGAATTTCGCCACATTAGCACTCTTCAAAATGGCGTCCGCGACAGCCAAAGAAGCCAGGATTTTACAACAAAACACGGTAAAACAATTATTTCTTTGCTGAGAAAAAATATATTTCATAGCTGACGTTATAGCACAAGTTTTTCTGAGCTTGAGAGTTTCACGAAATGGTCAAATCTGCTGGATTTAAAAAAGTAGTTCACCATTAGGACTCTTCAAAATGGCGTCCGCAAGGCAGCAAACTTACATACTCAGGGAATCACAAGGAACTCAGGAGACAGAGGCAACAGGAGGAGACAATGCCAGGACAATGATAAACACAGAGATACAGACTTATTTTTGATTTGATGTTCATTCATTCATTTTAAAAGAACAATACAAAACAGTTTCATCAGATACAAGGATGAATAGACTTTTAGCTGAATGGATGGATGGATAGACAGTTAGCTGGATGGATGATCTTTAACAAGTTCTAAAATCATTAAAATTTAACCTCAGCTTGTGCCTCTGACCCAACAGAACCTCCTTCAGCAGCAGAATCCTCTGTGGTTCTCTGACTTCATCAGTCTGCAGGACTTCATCAGTCTCTCTCCTGGTTCTGGAGGAGTTCTGACCCACTTTCCATTGTTGCTTCAGTTCTTTGAGGTTTCTGCTCAGCTCTCTGAAGGTTTCAGGTTCAGGTTCTGGACTCTGACTGGGCCGTTGATTTGATTTGATGTTTATTCATTCATTTTAAAAGAACAATACAAAACAGTTTCATCAGATAGAAGAATACAAGTAGGATAAAATGAAAGGAGCAGAAAGAAGATGAAATCTTATTATATCTGCCCCTTATTTATTTCACAGTTTGTTCAAACAATGATAACCTTCAAACTACATCACAAAATGAATAAATCTACTAATTTATCTAACTGTAATACTGTACACAAACACACTAAGCTACATCATATATAGTTTTTGAGCAAGTCCTTTTCGACCTTTTTCTTAAATGTATACATTGGGCAGCACGGTGGCACAACTGGTAGAGCTGCTGCCTCTCAGCGAGAAGGTTGCCGGTTCAAATCCCGGTCCGGGGCCTTTCTGGGTGGAGTGTGCATGTTCTCCCCGTGCATGCGTGTGTTTCCTCCGGGTACTCCGGTTTCCTCCCACAGACCAAAAAACATGCTTGTTAGGCTGATTGGTGACTCTAAATTGACCCTAGGTGTGAGTGTGAGAGTGGATGGTTGTTTGGTGTGAGTGAGACAGGTCCCTCTTGTAAATGAGTCCCCGTGACTCAACGAGGCTAGCCTGTATAAATAAAGGTTGAATGAATGAATGAATGAATTGATTTTGCATTTTTAACATCACTCTCCAGAACATTCCACAATCCAACTCCCTGAATTGAGGTAGACCGTCCCTTTAAGCTGGTTCTGAATTGTGGTTTGATGAATATCTGTCCCTTTAAGATTGTAATAACTTTGTCTAAATTTCTTTGGATATTTAAAGGTAATGTGTTATTATGAGCCCTATACATAACTGATAAAATACTATATTCTACCAATTCCTGGAATTTCAATAAATTTAGCTGAAGAAACAAGGTGTTTGATGGGTGACTGAAATGTTTTCTGGTGATTACTCTTACAGCTCTCTTTTGTAAAATAAAAACAGGCTTTGTAATTGTTTTGCACGCTTTTCCCCAAACCTCAATACAATAGATTAAATGTGGAACAATGATTGTGTTATACAACATATACAGAGCTTTATCAATTAAAAAATCCCTGACTTTATATACAGGTACATGAACACACAGCATGACAATCACAAACACCTGGACAACAAAATGGAGGAGATAAGCAAGACAATTAACAGAGAGACCAGGGAGTGTAGGGATGGGGACCCACCACCTGAGAGCAACATGCTTACAACTGTTATCTTGAAGTTCTAGGGTGTAGAGAGCCACAGAAACGGTTATGGTAGGCCGNACCAGTGGTGGGCCTCCGACCGCTAGGTAGCGCTGTTGCGCTAATCCGCTTGTAGCGTAGCTAAATAATCTGTTAGCTTTACAGCGGATTGACTAAGTTTTATAATTCATAAGCGGATTTATGCTATTTTTATTTAAAATGCAGTACCGCTAATAACTAAATATCTATCAGTAAAAACGAAATAACGTATTTACGAGCAGCGCCGGATGTGGTCCGTCACAAAAAAGCGTCCCCCTCAGTCTCTTGGTGTGTGCTCTCTCTATAGCAGTTAGCAGCCAGTGTGTTACTCTGGAGCCTTATTGCTTGTTTTTGAAGAGTCAGACGAAGACTTTTTAACATGGAGGGTGAACTTATGGATGTTTCTCAGGGCCTACGCGACGCGTCTGTATTTAAAAATAGAATTTCGCCACATTAGCACTCTTCAAAATGGCGTCCGCGACAGCCAAAGAAGCCAGGATTTTACAACAAAACACGGTAAAACAATTATTTCTTTGCTGAGAAAAAATATATTTCATAGCTGACGTTATAGCACAAGTTTTTCTGAGCTTGAGAGTTTCACGAAATGGTCAAATCTGCTGGATTTAAAAAAGTAGTTCACCATTAGGACTCTTCAAAATGGCGTCCGCAAGGCAGCAAACTTACATACTCAGGGAATCACAAGGAACTCAGGAGACAGAGGCAACAGGAGGAGACAATGCCAGGACAATGATAAACACAGAGATACAGACTTATTTTTGATTTGATGTTCATTCATTCATTTTAAAAGAACAATACAAAACAGTTTCATCAGATACAAGGATGAATAGACTTTTAGCTGAATGGATGGATGGATAGACAGTTAGCTGGATGGATGATCTTTAACAAGTTCTAAAATCATTAAAATTTAACCTCAGCTTGTGCCTCTGACCCAACAGAACCTCCTTCAGCAGCAGAATCCTCTGTGGTTCTCTGACTTCATCAGTCTGCAGGACTTCATCAGTCTCTCTCCTGGTTCTGGAGGAGTTCTGACCCACTTTCCATTGTTGCTTCAGTTCTTTGAGGTTTCTGCTCAGCTCTCTGAAGGTTTCAGGTTCAGGTTCTGGACTCTGACTGGGCCGTTGATTTGATTTGATGTTTATTCATTCATTTTAAAAGAACAATACAAAACAGTTTCATCAGATAGAAGAATACAAGTAGGATAAAATGAAAGGAGCAGAAAGAAGATGAAATCTTATTATATCTGCCCCTTATTTATTTCACAGTTTGTTCAACCAATGATAACCTTCAAACTACATCACAAAATGAATAAATCTACTAATTTATCTAACTGTAATACTGTACACAAACACACTAAGCTACATCATATATAGTTTTTGAGCAAGTCCTTTTCGACCTTTTTCTTAAATGTATACATTGGGCAGCACGGTGGCACAACTGGTAGAGCTGCTGCCTCTCAGCGAGAAGGTTGCCGGTTCAAATCCCGGTCCGGGGCCTTTCTGGGTGGAGTGTGCATGTTCTCCCCGTGCATGCGTGGGTTTCCTCCGGGTACTCCGGTTTCCTCCCACAGACCAAAAAACATGCTTGTTAGGCTGATTGGTGACTCTAAATTGACCCTAGGTGTGAGTGTGAGAGTGGATGGTTGTTTGGTGTGAGTGAGACAGGTCCCTCTTGTAAATGAGTCCCCGTGACTCAACGAGGCTAGCCTGTATAAATAAAGGTTGAATGAATGAATGAATGAATTGATTTTGCATTTTTAACATCACTCTCCAGAACATTCCACAATCCAACTCCCTGAATTGAGGTAGACCGTCCCTTTAAGCTGGTTCTGAATTGTGGTTTGATGAATATCTGTCCCTTTAAGATTGTAATAACTTTGTCTAAATTTCTTTGGATATTTAAAGGTAATGTGTTATTATGAGCCCTATACATAACTGATAAAATACTATATTCTACCAATTCCTGGAATTTCAATAAATTTAGCTGAAGAAACAAGGTGTTTGATGGGTGACTGAAATGTTTTCTGGTGATTACTCTTACAGCTCTCTTTTGTAAAATAAAAACAGGCTTTGTAATTGTTTTGCACGCTTTTCCCCAAACCTCAATACAATAGATTAAATGTGGAACAATGATTGTGTTATACAACATATACAGAGCTTTATCAATTAAAAAATCCCTGACTTTATATACAGGTACATGAACACACAGCATGACAATCACAAACACCTGGACAACAAAATGGAGGAGATAAGCAAGACAATTAACAGAGAGACCAGGGAGTGTAGGGATGGGGACCCACCACCTGAGAGCAACATGCTTACAACTGTTATCTTGAAGTTCTAGGGTGTAGAGAGCCACAGAAACGGTTATGGTAGGCCGGATTTGGCCCACGGGCCTTGAGTTTGACACATGCGATCTAGTGGTACTAAAAGTAACAAAAGAAGAAAAAAAAAACAGCCAAATATGTCAGCAGTTTAGCTAACAGACTTTGGAATGGGTACATTTTGTCCTTGTGAAACCTGTTGAAGAGAACCAAACTAAATACTCTGAAACTCAAACAACTTACTGTATAACAGTTCATGCACCGCTAGTTGGCAGTGTAGTGCAAATATTGCATAACTTGCTGCTACCAATTGTTGAATTTAATTAGCGGATTAGAATTAGCTTCCCCTAATTTTCATAAGACATTAGTGCTTTTGAAATTGCGGACCTAAATAAATTAATTAGTGCTTTAGAAATAGCGGAACTAATTTTTGGATTAGCGTTGCCCACCACTGTTGATTTCTAACCCTGCATTTTAAAATTCTGATAAAAGAAATTGTTTAACCGTGTTACACATTGAAACACTTTAAGACTAAATATGTGTCAGAGCAATCCAAGCACTTCATATTTTCAATTGCTGGCTTTTATTGCATCACGCAGGACGCTCCTGCATTTTTATTTTATTTTACTGGTTTTCAGTTCAAAACCTTGTTTGAAAACTTTTTCTATTTTTATTATCTAATATTTGCTCAACTTGTAAACAAGTAGAAAAGGAAACGTCAGCTCGCCCACAAACTTTTCCCATCAGTAAATCCGTAAGACAACACAGGAACGACATGACAACAGTTGCCCTGTTGGCTTCTTCTGCATACACAAGAAGTCTGGAGACTTCAAAATGCTGCTGTGGAAGCAGGGAAATACATTTTTGACTTTGTTGTTGACATACATTTTCCCACATCTGAATACCTGTAAATGAATATTGAGCTTGATGTGTTTAATCCTCCGGAAACAATCCTCCAGAGGCCAGATGAGAGACGCTGCGCAACTTTGAAGACAAAAGTGTTTTGCTGAGTTGATTTATTATCAACATCTAGTTCATCTGCATTTCTCCCCTTTGACCGTGCATGTGTGAAAGCATCTTTATGCAGAAGTTGACTGATCAGCTTTCTTTGTTTAAGGTCAGGATGTTCATTAAAACTGACAGACCGAACGGTAAATACTGACGTGTTGCCACGGCCTCGACCTTTGCAGACAGGCAGCGATGGACGTATGGGATGTTTTCCTGTGAAATGATAAACATTCCCCTCTTCAAAATCCATCAGGGTTGTAATTAGGCTCGTTCTTTCAACTTCTAGTTTTCTACGATAAGTCACCATAAAACAACCGAACTGATGTGATGCCCGTCGTAAAGACGCAGCAGAAGTCGAGGCTGGACGGACAGCTGCTCCTCTCACGGAGGCTTCGTGTCCGAGATGGGCGTGCCGTCAATAATCCTGATCTTCAAAAACAGCAACGTTCCCTCCTCTCACAGTACGGATTACTTTCTTCACCTGATTGTGTCTGCTACGAGAAGTTCCGCTGTCGTGGTGGATTTAAACCTGACGGTGATGCCAGGGTTCATGCCAGTTCAAGCTTTTGCTTTTGTTTTTGTCGTTTGTGAGCAACCTGTCCGTGCAGGGCTGCATCCACTAAAGATGATGGGATTCATAAACACGTATACAGGTAGTCCCCGACTTACGACGGAGTTCCGTTCCTACGCGCCGTTGTAAACCGAATTTTGACGCAAGTCGGAAGATACGTACAAACTGCACCTTATAAGTACAATGCTGTATTTTACCAAGCACTTAGCCTATCCTAACACAGTACCCTACATCATTATCAAAAAACACATACATTTGGGAGCCATAATGAAGGGGAAAAAAGAGTTAATAACCTTCTGGAAAGCTGGTGGAGCCTTCCTCCATCTGTTAGCATGTTAGCTTGTTGCTCCTCCAAGCTCTGCAGCTCTGCCTGTACTTTTCCACTGCTTCGCGCGGTCCAGAGTTTACAGTAAGGTCTGTTAGCATGTTGGCTCGTTGCCGCTGTTTCTGACGTCAAGCTCTGCTTCTGCCGTCAAACCGGAAGTAAAACTCGGCTTTTCTAAATAAATTTTTCAAAAAAAAAAAAAATAAATATATATATATATTTTTTTTTTAATGGGAGATGCGTTGTGACCGCAAAACGTCGTAACTCGAGACCGTCGTAACTCAAGGACTACCTGTACATGAAACAAACACATTTAGGAGCAGGAATACTCACCAAGAGATTGAGTAAAAGTCACATGTGGCAATATTTTGAAAAACACAGCTATGTAGACGTTTATGTACAAAGGGTGGTTTTAATAGTTAGCTACGATTTGTACTTCCAGTCAACAAGACAGTGTTAAAACCACAAAAAGTCCATCCATCCAGCCGTCCATTATCTTTTAACCGCTTCTTCCATTTTGGGTCATGGGGGTCGCTGTCCAGCAATCACTGTGTGAGGGGCGGGGTACACCCTAGATGGGTCGCAAGTCCATCACAGGACCACAAAAAAAAAGACCACAAAAAGTCACGTCATCTATAAGTATACTACCAGAAACTGCAGACATCCACAGCTGTTAATGGAACCAACATGTCATTGCTCCGCTAACAAATGGCTACAATTAGATTTGCAACTTCTAATCGACAGCTGCTAGTTGTAGCAAAAAGAAAAAGCAACAACAAGCTACAATCATCCGTCCATTTACTTTTACACTTTGTCCCTTCCGGCACACAGGGGTCGCTGGTGCTCATGTCCAGTGGTCACTCTGCGAGAAGCGAAGGACACCTGGACAGGTCTCCAGTCCATCACAGGGACACTTGCACGGGTCTCCAGTCCATCACAGGGATGCCTGGACGGGTCTCCAGTCCATCACAGGGACGCCTGGACAGGTCTCCAGTCCATTACAGGGACGCCTAGACACGTTTCCAGTCCATCACAGGGAGGCCTGCACAGGTCTCCAGTCCATCACAGGGACGCCTGGACAGTCCTCCAGTCCATCACAGGGATGCCTGGACAGGTCTCCAGTCCATTACAGGGACGCCTGGACAGGTCTCCAGTCCATTACAGGGACGCCTGGACAGTCCTCCAGTCCATCACAGGGACGCCTGGACAGGTCTCCAGTCCATTACAGGGACGCCTGGACAGGTCTCCAGTCCATTACAGGGACGCCTAGACACGTTTCCAGTCCATCACAGGGAGGCCTGCACAGGTCTCCAGTCCATCACAGGGACGCCTGGACAGGTCTCCAGTCCATCACAGGGATAATAATAATAATAATGAATTTAATTTATAACGCACTTTTCGTTAATGAAAATCTCAAAGTGCTACAAGTGCAACAAAATTAAAGGTAAAATAAAACAAGTGATAAAACAAGTAAAACCAATAACAGTATCAACTAAGATCAAAGATAAAATCATGAGGAGGCAGAGTAGGCTCGCTTAAAAAGAAAGGTCTTCAACCCGCTCTTAAAGTTAACCAGTGACTGTGGAGCTCTCAGGCAGTCAGGAAGAGAGTTCCATAGGCGGGGGGCGGCTACACTGAAAGCCCGGTCTCCCATGGTCCTTAATTTGGTTCTCAGAATGTGAAGGAGATTACTGTTCTGTGACCGTAGAGACCGGGTGGATGAATATGGAACAAGAATGTCCTTTAGATAATCTGGTGAAGTTCCGTGTAAGCATTGGTGTGTAATGAGAGCAGTTTTGTACTGAATTCTGTAGGTGACAGGAAGCCAATGAAGGTTATGGAGAATGGGCGTAATATGTTCAAATTTATGAACTTTCAACAAAATCCTTGCTGCACTGTTTTGAATATATTGAAGCTTCTGAAGGTATTTACCAGGGATTCCAATAAACAGGGAGTTGCAGTAGTCGAGTCTGGAGGAGACAAAAGCAGTGGTGGGCCCCGACCGCCAGGGAGCGCTAATGCGCTAATCCGCTTACAGCGGACCTAACGTTTTTGTCAGCGTAACAGCGTTTTGACTAACTTTTATAATTCATAAGCGGATTTGCGCTATTTTTATTTAAAATGCAGTACCGATAATAACTAATTATCTATCAGTAAAAACGAAAAAACGTATTTACAGGCCCGTACGACTGCTAACAGACCATATCCTGTCAGCGCCGGATGTGGTCCGTGACAAAAAAGCGTCCCCTCAGTCTCTTTGCTAGAGCGAGCGCTCTCAGTTAGCAGCCAGTGTGTTACTCTGCAGCCTTATTGCTTGTTTTCGAAGAGTCAGACGAAGAGTTTTTAACATGGAGGGTGAACTTATGGATGTTTCTCAGCGGCCTACGCGACGCGTCTGGATTTTAAAAAGTATTTTGCCATTTGCCCTCTTCAAAATGGCGGCCGCGACGGCCACAGAAGATAAGGACTTTCCATGAAAACACGGTAAAAACAATTATTTCTTTGCTGAGAAAAAATATATTTCTTAGCTGACTTTATAGCACAAGGTTTTTCTGAGCTTAGCCGGTTCAAATGGTCAAATCTGGTGGATTAAAAAAAGTATTTCGCCATTTGCCGGCCGCCATTTTGAAGAGGGCATATGGCGAAATATTTTTTTAATCCAGCAGATTTGACCATTTGAACCGGTTAAGCTCAGAAAAACCTTGTGCTATAAAGTCACTGACTTTATAGCACAAGGTTTTTCTGAGCTTAACCGGTTCAAATGGTCAAATCTGCTGGATTAAAAAAAGTATTTCGCCATTTGCCCTGTTCAAAATGGCGGTTAGCGTGTTAGCATTAGCGTCCGCTAGCATTGGTAATACATAAGTGCTTTTGAAATTGTGGACCTAAATAAATCAATAAGTGCTTTAGAAATAGCGGAACTAATTTTTGGATTAGCACTGCCCAGCACTGGACAAAAGCATGGATGAGCTTCTCAGCATCAGAAAAAGTTAGGGATGGGCGAAGTCTGGAGATGTTTCAAAGATGGAAAAGGCAGGTTTTAAACAGAAGCTTAATGTGATTTTCAAATGTAAGATGAGAGTCCATTTTTATTCCAAGATTTGTAACAGAGGTGGAGAGGGGGATGTCTTGTCCAGAAAAGGAAATTGCTGTTATAGTTGATGTTTGTACCTGGTGAGGGATGCCAATCAGTATGGCCTCAGTCTTGGAGCAGTTTAATTGAAGAAAGTTCTGATTCATCCATGCCCTTATGTCCTCCAGGCAGGTAGAGAGGGCAGTGAGTGAAGATGGAGATAACAAAGGGGAAGATGAGGATGCTCCAGTCCTGAAGTAAAGCTGTGTATCGTCGGCATAGCAGTGAAAAGAAATGTTGAAATGATTAATAATTTGACCTAAAGGCAGCATGTAGAGGGAAAACAGCAGGGGCCCCAGGATGCCTGGACAGTTCTCCAGTCCATCACAGGGACAAATGGAGACAAACGGGACAAACAACCATTCACTCTCTCTCACACCTAGGGACAATTTAGAGTTACCAATCAGCCAAACATGCATGCTTTTGGTCTGTGGGAGGAAACCGAGTACCCGGAGAAAAAAAACACACATCAGTGTTTCCCCTAGGCGAGGCGCCCCGTCAACAGAACTGAGCGGCCCGCCTACCCAACGCTCCAACCACCTGTCGGCACTGATGTAACGCTAAAATAGCAGCTCGCGATGCAGGTGCACTAGCTAAAAACCTAAAAGCAGCCTCTTCCCTCATAATAACCCCCCCACACACACACACACCCACACACACACACACACTTGAAAACTGTCGGTACAAACAGCGCACGGCTCACGTTTGTCTGTCTCTCACCCTCCCCCACCCCAAAAAAAAAAAACTGTACAGGCAACGCGCGGCTGAGGTGTTCGTCTCTCTCCTCTGCCCTGCTCCAAATCTCATCAGTGATGTAGTCTGCTTTTTCTTCGCTTGTGAAACTTTGTTCAGTCACATTCTGACGGTCATGGGCACTCGTTTTGAAGCGAAAACGTAACGCGCGTTGGAGATTAGCTTAGCCTGCTACTGGAAACGCCTGCTGGACTCGAGCGCTGCATAATATCTACGTCACCACGCACTTACGTATTTGTGTCACAGCTTTTTCTGTACAGGCGCTTCAACCCGAACAGGAAAAGCGTCAGTGAAACGCTGTAAAATCCTATCGAAATATCGAAAATATGCTTAAACTTCATATCATCGTTATTGAATAAAGGTATATCGCAATCTTTATCGTTATTGAATTATTGTCCAGCACTAATCTTTGGCCATCCCAATAATTTTAGGAAACTATAATTTTGAGCAATATAAAAACTTGAATGGCTGTGACCATCTTGGATTTTTATCTGGCAACCCAGTTTGAAAGTAACCTTTCTTACACCTAGCTGTAGTCAAACCCCAAAGTGGAAGTCGGTTTCTTTCAGGTTTCAGGCACGGATTGCTTCATGGCGAGGGACAAGGGGCTGAAAAATAAAGACCAAATAATGGACGGCTCTGTGGAGTGGCGTGGCCTTTCGTTTCTTCTCAACAGACAATTTGTAGAGTGTTGAATATGGGGCTGACGGGGAGAAGAGGAAGACCACCGAGAAGATTTGTGGATTTAATGAAGGAGGATCTGCAGAAGGTTGGTGTCAGAGAGGAGGATGCTGGGAAGTGGAGGCAGATGATCTGCTCTGGACACCACTGCAGAAAGCAGCTGATAGATTTGAAGAGTCACTGTTAGCAAAGTTAAAACACCTAAAATCCATCAAACTTAATTGTTAAAGGGAAAAAGTAAATGCATGAAACATATGTATTCATGACTGACAAAGCACGAAGCCTGAGATTTAACTCCCTTTGCATGCATCATATGTTAATGAAACGTTTCAGTAAAACAAAAAGTGCTCCGGGGCCTCTCCTCTCACACCGAGGTGGTTTTCAGTCCCCCCCACAGGCCGCATTATGCCCCCTCATGTTCTCTGCCATCTGTTGTAGTTGTGATGGGGCATCTGTCCGGGGGAGTCTGTGCAACTGGGAACAACAAGGTTCATCAAAGAGATTTCAGCTGTTCCACTGAATACAGCCTCATTTTTTCCTAAAGTTTTTGTAGCTGTGTAATGAGGACAAACTCAGACAAAAGTATCTTTGAAGGTGTTTCTTTGCTGTCATGTATGCAGACAGTTTAGAGGAACAATCAGAAGACGTGTGATGAAACAATCATTTCATTAAGGAGGTGCTTTGAGACAATTTGCAGGGTTTCTCTGCAGTCGAGGAGTCTGTTTTCTGTTTCACTGCAGCCCATCAGGGGACTACATTTCCTTATTCAAACACAGCTCTGTTTTTTTGCCTCAGGACCATAATTGCACGGGTGCTGTCTAAATGTCAGAAATAGCTGGCGGTTACTTTGGCATCATTTCTCATTGTCAAACCACCACTTCAAACTGGGCAGAGAAAGCAAACTTTAGAAGTGTAAATATTCTGCGCTTTTAAAGGCTGTTGTCGCAGATATGTCTAAAAAAACACAAGGTACACTGAAGAAATGGAAGCTAAGCAAATGGCAAAGATTAAAACTTTATTATTGTTCTCAAGTTGCAGTCAAACTTGTTTTTACTTCCAACAAAGTTAAGTCAAGTCAGCTGGGTGGTTTCTTTCTTTTTTTCTTTTTTCTTTTATTTACGTTTTGTCTTTCATCCAAAAGACAAAAAACTGCTGACCCACTATGTGAAGGAGCTGTTAATAAGACTGAGTTTGTTTGTGGCTCCTCAGACTGATGAAGTATTTTGGATGAAACAAAAAAACATTTCAACAAAAAAGAAACCGTCCAGAGAACCCGACTCAACTTTGTTGGATTTTTCTACCAGGATTATTGAGCATGAATCAGGAAGTGTTTACGTCAACTTGTCTCTGTATTTCATTTTCCCTTTGCTTTTATTACTTACCGGCAGAGGTGGGACCAAGTCACTGTGTTCCAAGTCTGAGTCAAGTCTCAAGTCTTTGACCTCAAGTCAAGTCTCAAGTCTTTGACCTCAAGTCAAGTCTCAAGTCAAGACGGTCCAAGTCAAGACAGGCAAAAGTCGAGACAAGTCTCAAGTCAGAAACTTTTAATTTCAAGTCATTTAGAGTTGTTCTCTCCCCCCTAATAGACCATTTGTTCTTTTTAAAATCTGTATTCATCTCAAATGATAGAACATGTGCAGCTGAACACAACGTATAAAAAACATTTTTAAATTGGACCTCTTTATTCCGCAGTTCTGTTAATCTTAACATTCAATGAAAAAGACGAAAATGCTGACATTTCCACAGCACAATACAAAGAACGTAGCCAACGTAGCCCGGAGTGCACATGCTAACACGAAGTTAGCTAAAGTCAACTATCTCACAGCAAAAGAAAAGTGCTACCGATCTTTGTGAAGCTTCAAATGACTGACAAAGTTGGACGTCGTGGTATCTCCATCCGATATTTTCTTATTGCATGTTTTACAAGTTGCAGTTCGTTTTTTATTTGAATGTTCATAACCTATGTACCCAAAAGAAATTACTCGCGGAAGCATATTGGAGCGCTTATTTCGTCTTTAGTTCCCTCAGCCCTGTAGCCTTGCCTTGTTTTTCTCTAATGTCTAAATCCTTTTAATATGATTGGTTGTGCTGCAGCTACGCACACACATACATACGGAGTGTGGAAAAACAGATGCCCGGTCTGCGCCTGACTGTTAATACAGAATGAGTGAAATTAATTAATGGGGCCACTTTATAACGTGTTTTAAACTTTTGACTTGACTAAAATATCAAGTCTTTTCAAGTAAACAGCTTCAAGTCAAGTCAAGTCCCAAGTCAATGGTGTGCAAGTCAAAGTCAAGTCCGAGTCTTTCAGTATTTTTTCAAGTCAAGTCTCAAGTCGTGATTTTAATTACTCGAGTCTGACTCGAGTCCAAGTCATGTGACTCGAGTCCCCACCTCTGCTTACCGGTACTTTAAGAATACTCTGGTAGCATGTTACTTCATTCTTTAAAGTTTTTCTCACTAGAACAATGTCCTGTATTGTTGCTTTATCAGAATTTTTGGTTTCACAAATTTTAAGGAAAGCCTTGATTGGCAGATATTAACACCCTGTGCACATTGTGAGTCTTGTTGGGTGTGTAACGTTTAGCTGCTTTGGGATCTTAGCTGTACACCAGCTGATGTAAAAGCCCTGCGGAGTCCGTACAACAGCACAGAAAGTCTTCAGGGCCAAGCTTTAAACTTTACGAGCAAGGTGCCTCCGCCACATCACAATCATCACCTCACCAGTCACCTGCCTCGCACTGGGCACCAATGTTTTACGCAGCTCTTTTTAGAGAGACACTTTAGGCATTTAGAAACTTTCCACCAGACTAAAGGACTGTTTTTACCAATGAGTCATGACATATTTAAACTCTGCAAATTGTTGTGTCAGTGCAAGTAGAGTCTGTTACCAAATGCCCCAAAAACCATGTGACAAATTTAATGCAACTTACAGAACGTAATGAATACCAACCTGATTCAAAGTTTCTCAACACCCAACTGACCTTAACATATATATATATATATATATATATATATATATTTACCTACACAATTTGAAGAGGTCGTAGCTGAGAGTGATCCCCAAAACTTATTCTGAGTTCTAATAGAGTGCATAAAGTTTTTGTTTTAAATTATACTATCAGCTACTTGAAGATTATTCTGTTTGTGTCAGGGTTTCAGGAAGTTTGGAGACAGGAATGCAGACTTAACATGAAGCGGTAAAACAACTTTTTTTTTTTTAAACAACACTGACGAGCAGAAACATCTACTCACAAAAAAATAAAATACCCCGGTGGAGTCACATGAGGAGGAGCACAAAGAACAAACAAATGTCATGGTATGAAAACTGATAATTCACAAAGGAAAATGGAAATAGACAAACTGAATGGGCTGGAGCTGATGAGGAGAAGTGGCTGCAGCTGTGTCAGGTGAACAGAGGCAGTTGTAGGTGAGCCACGAGCAGAGGAACTGATCAAATGAAAACACAACTAAAACAAGTAAACACAAGAAACATGCACAAACCTAATTGTAAAACACAAAGAACCATAAACAAAATGAACAACAATAAATAATTTAAAAAGATCTCAAAAGTCTGTTAGTAAAAGATCTCATAAAAACACTGAACTTTTTTTTTAACCTTTCCGGAAATAATCTGGAAGCATGTTGGTGCAGTTGCTAGGGCTGCCGCCTCTCGGTGAGAAGGTCGCCCTGGTTCAAACCCCGGCCAGGAGTCTTCCTGGAGTTTGCATGTTTTCTCTGTGTATGTGTGGGTTTTCTACGGATACGTTGGTTTCCTCCCACAGACCAAAAACATGCATGTTAGGCTGATTGGTGACTCTAAATTTTCCCTAGGTGTGAGTGAGAGAGTGGATAGCTGTTTGTCTTGTCTGTCTCTATGATGGACTGGAGACCTGGCCAGAGTATCTCCCGCCTCTCACACAGTGATGACTGGATATGGACACTAGTGACCCCGCAACTTGAAAAGAAAAAAAAAAAGAAAGAGGAGGGAAAAGAGAAATGAAAAGAGAAAGGAAGGAAGGAAAAGAGAAAGGGAGGAAGGAAGAGAGAAAGGAAGGAAGGAAGGAAGGAAGGAAGGAAGGAAGGAAGGAAGGAAGGAAGGAAGGAAGGAAGGAA
>JBBPBX010004841.1:0-16892 GCA_038048925.1 Garcialebias charrua
AAATGGTGCTCCACCATTCATTTCACCATACATTTTTTCCCAAGAATAACTATGTACAGGTGCTGGTGAAGATTCTCAGTCGTCCAGGACATGATAAAATCAAAAAAGGCGTTCAATACAGGATCAACTGGACTTAATAAAGTCCAGTTGATCCTGTATTGAACGCCTTTTTTGATTTTATGTACAAGTGACCCCCTAGTTACGTACGAGTTTGGGAGATAAGAACTGTTCGCAGCTCGATTCTGCCATAGCTAGGGGGTGAAAATAGCGTCCAGTTCGTAGGTCCTTATTCCGTTCGTAGGTCGTGGAAATACCGCTAACGGAGCGCGCGCACACATTTAAGCATGTACAGTAGTGTACTGTAATGTTAAACATTGCTATTCACATTTACAGAATAAATAAAAATATAATTTCTTACTTTGAGATGGTCAAAGCCGACATCTTAGGTTGCCATGCGTTGATTGTTGTCGGGCCGAGCAGCGCGGCAGCCGGCGAGTGAACCACCGCAGCTGCTCGAGGCCTGGGTTAGCTAGCTGGCTAGCTTCTGCTAGCCAGGCCATGAGCTGGTGTTGGAGCGGCGGCGCGATCGGCGATCAATCTGCAGCTGCTGCTCCAGCCTGAGACGTCCACAGAGCTCACAGAGACGTTTCCAGCTAGTAATTAATCCATATGAAGCCATCCTGGTCACCAGTCTTCAAAGGCCGGCTCCCTGCAGCCGAAACTGACCTAAGATGGCGTCCGGTGTTCTGCTGTAACTAGTGACCCTGTAAACTGGAGACTTTCAAAGCAGCCGTGACTGACCTAATGGCCTCCGGTGTTCTGCCTTAACTTGTGACCGTGAAAACTGGAGACCTTCTTCCTGTTATGACCGGAAGTTGCACATTTATTGCGCAATCATGACAAAAATGATCAGAAATGATCATTTTTATCATAATTATTATTTATAAAGCCTTTAAAACAACCACAGCTGCAACAAAGTGCTGTACACATGAAATTAAGAACATTTAAACACACAAAAAAAAATAATTTTTTTAAAAAAAAATTTTTATACAGTAATGTCATATTTTTATTAAATATGATACGTTCGTAGGTCCCGTTGTTCGTAGGTCGATGGAGTCGTAGGTAGGGGGTCACCTGTATTTGGGGAGTGTTGGCACAGTGGTTCGAGACGGTGGGCTTGTGATCGGAAGATCGCCGGTTCTAGCCCCGGTACAGACAACATCAAAATATATGGGTGGAAAAGGTGAAACACCCACACCTGCCTTCACCCTCATTGACCCCACTCTGGGCCTCTGAGCATGGCCCTTAAAGGCTGAGTTAGACTTTCGCTTTGGTCCGCAGGCTGGAGCGCGCGCGCTGCGCGTGCACTGTGCCGTGCGGCGAAATGCGTTTACAGTGTCGCCTCTGTGTTTATAGTTGTCGCACGGCGGCGCATGGCAAAGTGCTGTTCTTTTACCGACCAGCAGGTGGCAGTACCCTCTAAAACCTGTGCATATGTTGCAAGAAAGGTGTAGAAGAAGAAATCTACCGTAGAAGAAGAACTGTTTGAAATCACACAACAAAAACAAATAGCTTTCCGCTCGCGTGCTGAACTGTTGTCTTTATTTGCGGTTTTAATGCATGGAGTCAGCGGAGGAGAAAGCGATCACGTGACTTTTGGCGAAAAAACAAAAGAAAAGTCCGACTCCAGATCAGGAATGAAGGAGAATTTAATACATTTGTGTCACAAAACATTCCTCCATGCGTCGCGACGCCGTCTCCACGACCACAGCGGCGCAAACAGCTGCAGGCTCCGGCGTGAAGAGGGTGAAGGCTGTCGGTGGGGACCTGTCAATCAAATCGTAGCGCCCACGGCGCGCGCACTAGGCTTGCAGAGTTTCAAAAATTCAGAGGTGCACGACACGCGCTAATCCCACGCGCGGGGCCAACGCGCAGGGGCGGGGACTGTGAAATTGCGTCACTTTTGGAGCGCGCACCCTCGCGCGCTGCGCGACGCATCGAGTATGAATCTAGCTTGACCCCCACCATCTGCTCCCTAACAGGTCTCTCTTGAAAATGAGTTCTCGTGGCTCAGTGAGATAACCTGTATAAATAAAGGGTAAATGAATGTGTCCCCTGGATGCCCCAGGAGTGTCACTCTTCAGGTTTGTAAATACCCATAGAATCCAGTTTAAACAAACGTGCCAAAATTTTTGGTGACCTAAAGGTTAGCAAATTAATGTCCACAAGAACTGCTGTGAAGTGTTGAAGATTGGAGTTTTAAGATGGTTACAGTTCACTGTGATCTTAGCTGCGTTTGGATTAGCTGTTAGCTTGTTTGTTCCTTCAAACATAAACTCTTACGTTTCCCCAAACTGAGGTTTTTCAAGACCCTACTGGGAAGAATGGTAATTTTTTCTACTTTCACCCCCCCCAAAAAAAAATCCACTTCAATAACTTTTATACTGTATGTTAATAACTGACCTGTCCTCGAGTCGTGTTGCTGCCGGGTTCGTTCCTATCAATGAAGTTTAAATTTGTTCAAGTAACAGTAAGGGTTCTAATGGCGTTTTGCCACTGTCTATATACTAGTGGTGCACCAAAAATTCGTCCAGCCGATTTATCGACCCTGATTTCCTTAATTTTGGGAAATCGGAAATTGGCCAATACTTGCATGAGAAACCGATTTTACCGCGTTGTTGTTGTTGTTGTTGTTGTTGTTGTTGTTGTTGTTGTTGTTGTTGTTGTTGTTGTGGTGGTGGTGGTGGTGGTGGTGGTGGTGGTGGTGGTGTTTTGTTTTGTTTTAACAACAATTGTCTGAACTTCATTTATATTTCAGAGCATTACCTCATGGCCAGTTAAAACAAGTTTGTATTGTTTCTAGGATATTGTTCAAGGGTATGTTTTTCAATAAAACAATATTGGAAAATTGTAAGGTGCATTGTGACCTTATAACACCTGACAGTGTCTCTTATAAAACAAAACCAGTATTGGCCAAAATTGGAATTGGCAGGTCAGATTTAGTAGAAATCTGTGATTGACCAGAAAACAGCAATCAATCGGTGCACCCCTATTTAATAGTGTTTGTATCGATTATTGGAGTTGTTTTAAGACTGCAAAGTCTGCTTTAGAAGTTAATCCACTCAGACTAGTCATAATTTGTCAATTTGATCCAAGTAGAATTCTTTTTTTCTTGGCAAACTTTTTTTTTCCAAGGAAATTCTGTCACTGATTCTATGAAATTCTTTAAAACAGTTTTCATGTTTTAATAAAGCGTGCATAACCCCCAACAGTTTTTGTGCACAACCATCACGGTTGCCTGTGTATTTGAAGGCAGCATTATTAGTTTCATTTTAACCTGTGAAGGAAATCAAACTGTAATGAGGATTACAGAAGCATCACTATTTTTCACGTTAAGATATCTGGTGCTGTTAGTAGTGTCAGCCAGTTTAATTGGGAACGCCACCAGTAATGGTGCCATGTGTAACATCTGTATCGTGGGTTTATTTGGACGGTAATATTTTGTGACTTGCGTGTGTTTTCCTGTGTGTGAAAGCTTTTATGCTGTGTATTGTATCTGCAGTGCCAGAGCCTGCTCCCCCTAAGCCCGGCCCTGGTCCATCTCACCACCTCCAACCCTCCAGCCCCACGCTGCCCCTCTCCTCCTCCTCCTCCTGCTGTTCTTCTGGCAATGGCAAGCGCTCCCCCTGCGGTGTCCAGCTCTCGACTCAGACTCCCCCTCAGCAGCAGTGCCAGTTGTCTTCTGCCAGTGCTCCTCGCTACCCGCCCAGAGAGGTGCCCCCGCGCTTCCGTCAGCAGGAGCACAAGCAGCTACTGAAGAGAGGCCAGCCGCTGCCTGCAGGAGCTCTCAGTGCTTTCACTCTGCCCTCCTCCTCTTCTCCCCCACCGTCTTCCTCCTCTTCTGCGAGTGCCAGCAGCACTACCCCAAACTGTGCCACGTCCTCTTCACACGAGCACCGCCCAGGTTGGTGTCAGCGTAGTCACTTTGTGTTTTGGCCATGTGTGGATTTAATTTTGTTTCTGTTGATGCCTAATGTGTGACGAGGCGTTCCATCAGTTTTTATATTTTACCTTGTTTCTCTCACTTGAGTACCTGAAGCTGTTCCATCCATACTCCATTGTTTCCCCTTCCATTGTTCACTTTTTTATTTTAAGTTCAGTGTTGCCTTTCCGCAGCAGTACTGATAGAATCACCACAGTGATGATGTGTCATGTAACGAGTGACAACAGCACATCTGTATTTTTCATTAGGAAATCAAAAAACTTTTGACAGGAGAAACAATAATGATGACCTTATTTTTAAAGGTAGCTAGTAACGTATAAATAACAGTACTTTAAGCTTTACTTGCTCTGACTTACTTCACATGCTCTCGTCTCTTTAGCCAGCGGTAGACTTTTAACGAGTCCCCTGTTGGCCCCTAGGATCAGTAATACTGAGCTTCCCTCAAGGGGCACCTTGTGGAGTGTTTGTATTAGGGTGTAAGTAAAGTGCTGTGTATTTAGATCAGTATTCCTGCTGTATCTCTATCTCACTCTTTTTTCTTTTATTTTTAAAGTGGCCATTTTTGTGCCATCATGAACACGTTCCATTTTTCCAGGCTGTTTGGTTTCTATTAGTCCAGCTGTAAACTATTCTTCTCCAGCTGCCTTCTTTCTGCACTAATTGCCCGTGCATCACGGTAACACCTTGAAGACATAAATGTGAGGATAAGTGACTGTCGCACAGTTTTTCATGGTTAGATTTTTTGAGCCGGAACATCTGCTCACGTCTTTGTTTACTTTCTCCTCTCTTGCTGGTTTTCCCTTCTCTTTTGATCAACAAGGTTTGGCTGCCTTTCATTACTGACTTAACGTTTGCTGCGAGAACACCGGGCTCTTGGGAAACAGATCTGCAGCAGCTGCAGTTCATAGCCGGCTACGCACAAAAGCTTTGCAGAGGCGAGCGGATCTTGTGCCACCGGTCACAGCATCAAACAAAACCACGAGTATGGACTAATTCCTGGACTTGGCTTTTTTTAAACCTCTTCTCATTTGGTTTTAACATAAGGTCAATTTGAGGTTTTTAATGTATTTCTTTTGGATTATTAATAATCTTGATACTGTAATATGGTGAGGGCGGCACAATCGGTCTTTTGCACGTGACGTCACGGCTCATGTCTTTTTGCACTTACGGTCGCCATGTTGGGTGTATACCGGTTCATTTAAACAGAGGAAGTCCATGTTAAACACAGTGCGATACAGAACAATAACATCAGCAAAATGCAAACTAAATATAAAAATGAGCAGAAGCCTTATCGAGAGAAACTCAACCTTGAAAACAGAGAACGTTACATGGTGAAGTTAGCTTCAATTAACAACATTGATCCTTACGAGGTAGCAATATGGCGACCGGGAGTGCAAAATGTCACGTGTCTGCAAAAGACCGATAGCTCAGTTGGTAAAGCTATTGCCTCACAGAGAGAAGGTTGCCAGTTCAAATCCCGGTCCGCGGCCTTCCTGGGTGGAGTTTGCATGTTCTCTCCATGCTGCATGGGTTTTCTCAGGGTTCTCTAGTTTCCTCCTACAGATCAAAAACATGCATGTTAGTCTGATTGGTAACTCTAAATTGTCCCTAGGTGTGATTGAGAGAGTGAATGGTTGTCTCTGTGTCTCTGTGATGGACTGAAGACCTGTCTAGGGTGCCCCCCTCCTTTGGCAGAGTGATAACTGGACATGGGCACCAGCGACCCCCCGTGACCCAAAATGGAAGAAGCAAGAAAAATTAATAGATGGATAATATGGTGATTAATGTTTATAATTTAGACTCATTTTTCCTTTAGACAAAGTTTAATAGCAGTATTGTGTATAAAGTTATTTGTCACACTATCCCCCTTTATGCTAAAGACCAGGATCTAAATTGAGCTGTGGCTGAAATCACAACAAAACATGCAGTTTAGAATCAAACATCGTCTGAACTTGGACATCTTAACTAGTACAAAGCCCAAAGAACCGTGTTTTAACCAACAATGGCTTAGGCCAGCAGTTTTTGGCCTAGTTGACCTTGTTTTCCCAGGAGTCTCCCAGTACAACGCAGCCTGTGGCAGATTAGCCTCTGGCAGGGGTTTTAACTTCCCTTGCACTCTTGATTTTCTCCTAAGGGTTTCCAACCCCTGCTCTATTCTTTTCTTGTCATCTTGGCTAATGGCCTGTAGCTGGCAGCCGTGGTGTTTAGGCAATTCTGGCCTAAATTGCAAAGAAGACATGATAGTTAAATTCTTCTGTATGGATCTGCATTTCCTGCTTTATTTACATTTAGCTCTTATGTTTATGGTAGATTAGGAAATTTGTTGAGTTGAGGGGGGTGTCAGTTATTTTTTTCTCAAGCCCTTTCATTTAAAAAATAATGCCAACTCATCAAAAACAAAGTATTACAAGCACATTTATATAAAGTGTTCTGTACACTCATATGAGAACAGAGTTTTAACTTGTTGTGAGGCGCTCATTTCATCCGTGCACACAAACCACTCATGGACTCGCTGACTCCCTCGTGCTTGTATTCATATTATTTTTGACTCCGCTTCTATACTCGTGTACAAACAAACAAGAGCACACGTAAACATAGTTGTTGACTTAATTATGTCCTTCCAGATAGGTGTCCCTCACAAGTTATCCAGTCTGGAGTTTAAAGAGGACTGCACACAGTGACAGAACAGAAAAAACATTATCAACCATGAATGCAGCACTAACAATTAATTCATGTTAAATTTGATGCATCAAAATTTATTTTTCCACTTATTTTGTGGTTATTGTACTTGGAATTAAGCTTAGGGAGAAAAAAATAATAATTTTATTTAAATGATAAATGAAATTGCAAACATTTAAACAGGCCACATGAACAGTCTGAAAGGGCACCTCCTCTTTAAATTCAAGGGTATTCAAATCCCACACTCTCACGTAACCTTTGCCCTCCCACTTGCATTTGATTGTCCTACCAGACAGAGACCCCCCTGTCCCTTTCTGCCCTTCTGTCACGCCGGCTATTGCCACCTCTCCAGCTGACTGGGGACCGTTAACGTGGTCTGAAGCAGCCAGCAGCCGTCCAGACTAGCAGGTGCTGAAACGAGGGTCTTTGAGGACTGTGGGAAGTGCAGTGGAACAGCTGCTTGCTGGTCCTCCAGTCAGAGCACCCAGCCAGAAAGGACTGTGGGTTCCTGTGAAAACACATGGTCCTTTCATTTACCCCTCTTTGATTTCAAATAGTGTTTGTGGGTGTTACATTTCTAAAAGTCAAGCTTATGTAAGCTCGCTTTTAATAAACACAAGTGCTTGAATGTTGGACGGCTCTACAAAAAGCTTTAAAATGCTCATCAGCATCTTTAAACCATCTAATGCTCCACAAGTACCCTCATGTGAAAACGCAGGCCCAGTCCTGTTAGGATGTAAAAAGAGCAACCCTTTCTTGTTTTGTATGCCGTTTTGAAACCATCAGATGATGGACTCCGCGGCCCTAATGAAGTCAGGGAGGTATGGGTTGCCCCCCGTGCTCAAGCTGTGACACACTCGGAGCCACACAAGTAAGTGAAGCCCTTGGTGGCTTCATTAATGCAGCCTCTGTCAGGGAAACCAGAGAAGTCGCCACAGACTCCCGCCTGTATTCTCTCTCATCTCTCAGCAGAGGTAAACAGACATAAATGATGAGCTTTCCAACCCCCCGAGAACATTCCCTCGCTCTTTCTTTTGCTCCCTGCTTCCGGAAAAACAAGTACACGCCGTCCTTGATGTGACTAGGTCGGTGAGAAATGGCGAGCGTCTATTTGGGGGGACAAAAGACTAATAAATGTCCCTTCCTCCTTCCGTTCAGGTTTTATGTTATCCCACAACTTGTATAGTTGAACTTGGGTTGTGCTTCGCTGTCAAAATAAGGAAATCACTTTGTTGCTAAAGTGTCTCTTTCATCTGTTTATGCCTTTTCTCTTCTTTTCCCTCGACGACGCTGCACAAGTGAGCCCCTCCCCCAAACTCCACTCCATCGCTCTCCCCACCCCCTCTTCCTTACTTGTTCTGTCACCCGGTCTCAATTCGTTTAAAAGGGAGGGGAGACATTTAATTCTTGGCAAAATGCCCTTTTCTATGGTAGCAGCGAGCCCTCGTTACAAGAACTCAATCTTTTATTATTTCTGCTGTAACTTTTGATGGCAACACACAAATCACTGTACAGCAAACCCCCTACTTACGACTCCATCGACCTACGAACAACGGGACCTACGAACGTATCATATTTAATAAAAATATGAAATTACTGTATTAAATTTTTTTTTTTTTTGTGTTTAAATGTTCTTAATTTCATGTGTACATCACTTTGTTGCAGCTGTGGTTGTTTTAAAGGCTTTATAAATAATAATTATGATAAAAATGATCATTTCTGATCATTTTTGAGCAATCTTGGGCAGCAGGAAGTAGGTCTTCAGTTTACACGGTCACAAATTAATGTAGAACACCGGACGCCATTTTAGGTTCAGTCACGGGGGTCTCCGGTCACAAATTAATGTAGAACACCGGACGCCATTTTAGGTTAGCTGCCGGGAGCTGGCCTGACCAGGATCGCATCATATGGATTAATTACTAGCTGGAATCGCTCTGTGAGCTCTGTGGACGTCTCAGGCTGGAAGAGCAGCCGCTCTGTGAGCTCTGTGGACGTCTCAGGCTGGAAGAGCAGCTGCAGATTGATCGCCGATCGCGCCGCCGCTCCAACACCAGCTCATGGCCTGGCTAGCAGAAGCTAGCCAGCTAGCTAACACAGGCCTTGAGCAGCTGCCGTGGTTAGCTCGCCTGCCGCCGCGCTGCTCGGCCCGACAACAATCAACGCATGGCAACCTAAGATGTCGGCTTTGACCATCTCAAAGTAAGAAAATATATTTTTATTTATTCTGTAAATGTGAATAGCAATGTTTAACATTACAGTACACTACTGTACATGCTTAAATGTGTGCGCGCGCTCCGTTAGCGGTATTTCCACGACCTACGAACGGAATAAGGACCTACGAACTGGACGCTATTTTCACCCCCTAGCTACGGCAGAATCGAGCTGCGAACCGTTCTTATCTCCCTAACTCGTTCGTAACTAGGGGGCTACCTGTATTGTAAAAAACATTAATTGTGTGTACATCACTGAAAATGTTTATTTAGCAGTAGCCCAGTATAAATCTGAGTACTGTACTGTAGTTTCTTGCAGGAAGGAAGCATGCTATAATCAAACATACACACTAAAGGCAGCCTTGCTCCCTGTTGGGAGTACGAGGAACCATAGAGGGCTCCTTTGTTTTTTGTTTTTTACTCTTTTTATTTGCAAGGCATAATCAAAGACTGCCCTCCTAATTGCGACCTGAATGAACACAGAAGCGCATTACTCACGCATGATTGCAAGCGGGGGATGAAAATAATTGTCCCAGAGTCTTTGTTTTTCATGTTCAACTTGCTTTCATGTTCCTCCTTCAAATCAGTGACTTGCCGAGAATCAGCACGACCTTTTTGGTACTCCTGGAAAGGAGTCAAATGAGCCTAAATCAACACATGCTCAGGTGAATCGTAAAGAGGTGGTTTTGTTCTATTCAACATATAAATGTTTGTAGATATTTCAAGGAAGGTTTAATAGTACACACAAAAAGGATAGTTCTAGTTATGCACGCCTGGTTTTCTGCAATAAATGTTTGTTTTGTAGACCTCAATGTAGGCCTGCCACGATAAACAATAAATCAGTCGTATGATAAATGAAAATGATCAACCTCATTTTCATTTATCGGCTTCAACATTTCTTCGTGTCTCTCTCTTTCTACTGAAGACACCGGATGACAAAAGGTTCAACTCCGGTGTTCTTCACTGACCCTTCCCTTTCTCTTTTCTCTTTAAAAACCTGTTTTAATAATAATAATAATAATAATAATAATAATAATTGTCTAATCTTGTCATCTGCGTATGTTTCCCATACACAGACGAAATTCGTCTCTGCATTTAACCCAACCACCTACCAGGCGGTGCAGTGAGCAGCCATAGAAGGCGCTCGGGGAGCTGGAGAAATAGGTGTGCACTCATAGACACCCCAAGATGTGTAGTGGCCGGGACGCGAACCCGCGTCCTGCGTCCTTCGGGTCCCAAGTCAAACGCCAACCGTCCAAAATCATGTTTTTGGATTCTTAAAAGCAGCTAAGCGAGAAGCTAAGCTATGAGCTAAGCTAACAGGCCGACCTCAGGGAAAAAACCTCTGTCTTGTAGCTTCAAAATTCATGGTTGAAACCTGTACCTTCATGTAAAAAGTTGTTTTTTCTCTGCAAAAGAAGCTGAGACTTGTTGACTGGTTTTTAAAATATTTATTAAAAGCTTTGTGTGAAAAATGCTATGATAAAGAGCTGAAACCACATCGAGCGTCCACCATTTTGAGAACCAAAAAATTCAAAGACAGACAGCCCACGTCACGTAAAGGGGCCTCTCTCCCGTTTTTCTTAGAGACACGCTGCTCGCTCCCTCACTATGCGTTCTTCGGTTCAAACAGTCTTGTACTGCCATCCAGTGGTCAAAAAAGGTTCTACACTCAAAACAAATTTCTCCTTTAATTTGACAATACAGTAATTACTAATTATTGTCAAATTTCAAACAATATTATCATTTATCGCAAAATTCCTGAGATAATTAATCGCCCAGCAAAATTTGTTATTGTGACAGGCCTATCTCATTGGTCCATTTTTGTTATTGTAGATACCCTCATTTGCTATTAAAGGGGACCAATTGTTGGTCCTATAAATTTTTATGGTATGTCTGTGGGCTATCCAGACCATGTTCATTCAATTTAATGCACAAAATAATTCTTGGATAATAAAATATCCCCTTTATAGTTCTGCCTTTTCTGACTTCCATTCTGAACGAGCGGTTTATGATAATGAGCTCTAAGGCCACGCCCTTCAAACATCTGTTTACATTAACTCCGCCCTCCAAAGGGGACCCTGAGTCAGACCCAGAGGCAGACGCCATTTTGGGCAGGGCAAATGAGGCGCTGACGCGTCGCGTAGGCCGCTGAGAAACATCCATAAGTTCACCCTCCATGTTAAAAACTCTTCGTCTGACTCTTCGAAAACAAGCAATAAGGCTGCAGAGTAACACACTGGCTGCTAACTGCTTAGTGCGAGCACCGCTTTTTTTTGACGGACCACATCCGGCGCTGACCGGATATGGTCCGTGAGCAGTCGTCCGGTTGATTTAAGAGCCCGTAAATAAGTTTTTTCGTTTTTACTGATAGATAATTAGTTATTAGCGGTACTGCATTTTTTTTTCTCCATTTATAGATGGCCTCCCTTCACACCTTATAGCCATCCTCTCACTCCAATATGTATTTTTTTTTTTAGAGAGAAGAAAGAAAAGAGAAAGTGAGACAACAAAACAACAATTGTCCACAGAAAGAACACAAGGCAAACACACCAAACCTCCGTCCACAATCCTGCAAAGCACATGACAGAACACAACAACGAAACATACAAGCATAAAGACTGATAATATTCATGACCTTGCAAAAGATTTCTATAAATACACATACCCATACCTACAAATATATATACAATATACATACATATATATTTATATTCATTTATATACCCATCTACATACATCTACTATACATCCCTGCATCCATTTGTGTGTGGTTGTGAGCATGCATAAGTGAATAAGGTTCCTCCAATAGAACATTTAGTAGCGACTGTGAAGCATCAGAGACCCGTCCCCCCAAAGCCC
The DNA here is from genome assembly GCA_038048925.1 of Garcialebias charrua. NCBI lineage: Eukaryota > Metazoa > Chordata > Actinopteri > Cyprinodontiformes > Rivulidae > Garcialebias > Garcialebias charrua. The sequence goes on from JBBPBX010004841.1 coordinate 11,755, forward strand.
GAGACAGACGAAGGGGCGATCAAAGCCCAAGACCCCAGGAAGGACCCCGAGCCCAGAGTCCCCAGGACCACCCGAACAGGACGAGCCACTCGTCCACTCCCCAGATCCGACCAAGTGGAAGAACCGGTACTGCATTTTAACAACAACGAAACATCGAACTCTGAGATGAACTCAGGAAAAACAACCGTGACGTCTTTTATACTGAAGTGGGTGGAGCATCACCAGGGGTTGCTAGGTGAGGGGCTGGACTCAGGTTGGGGTGGGTTGTCCTACGGCTTGTGACATCACAAGCGCCAGGATTTGAAAACGAGACATTTATATCACTGAAAAATAAATATACTTAGAGTAAATATACCACTGGGTGCATTTTTTTGGCCCTAGGACTGTTTTTTAAGAAATACATAACCAAAGTTGAGTAAAAAAAAACATTAAAAAGTGAATTTTGCATCTTTTGTCCCCTTTAAGATAGCACACAGTTACAAAAATAATGTACAGCTCCCATTGGCTGAATATCTTTCCATATATTTAGTAGTTTTATTTATTTATGTTTTTAACACCAGTTCTTCTTTCCTCTTTGGAAGGTTTTTGTTTGGAATTCATTTGATCTAAGACATGAGCAGTAAAAGAATGTCAGCTTATCATGTAACCAGCTTTTATGTCTTCAGGAAACAAAATTTGTACCATATTATTCGGTCTATAAGTCTCACCTCTCTATAAGTCGCTTTGTCCAATTATTGGCAATAAATTGGAAAAATCCATAAACGTGTTGCACCTCTATTTAAGTCGCATCTATTATGCGCTACCGCTGATGCGTCGCGTATGTTACGCGTCACCGCCCTGCTGCATATGGCGGTCACAGGAGCGAGCAAGTACGGAAGGACTTTACAAGATTAACACGGTAAAAACAATTGTTTGCTGAAAATTATAGCAAAGATGTGTCTTAGCTGAACTTTTCCATAATAAATGAACGCAATTGTCAAATCAGCTGGATTTAAAAAGTAGTTTTGCTACGAGCACCCGCATGGGTGGGACTGCAGCATTTTCTTTAAAATTTAGCAAAATAAACGCTTAAAAATATATATTTCTTAGCTGACATTATAGCACAAGTATTCCTGAGCTTAACCGTTCCTTAATAAATTCACGAAATGGTCCAATCAGCTGGATTTTAAAAAGTAGTTTCGCCATGTGCACGCGCGCGGGTGGGACGGCTTTATTTCTTTAAAATTTAGCAAAATAAACACTTTAAAAAATATTTCTTAGCTGACATTATAGCACAAGTGTTCCTGAGCTTAAAGGTGCAGTGTGCAGTTTCTGTAGTGCAGTCTGTAAGTTTTCTAAAAATGTATTTTTAACATATTTCTTCACTCTGTCACTATTTCCTGACAGACTGATGTTAGACAAAGTAATCTCTGAAAAAAACTATAGTCCCCTTGCTTCTCCAGGTGTTACTAAAAGCATTTATAAATTCCCACAGTGACCCACCGTTAACCAGCCAATACATAGTTCCCACACAGTGGCGAGTATTGCGCAATACCGGGTTTTTCGCCACTCGTAAAGGCAGAAATGGCGGACAAACACACTCGAGCTACCACAGCTAAATACATTACTAGCTTCACCAAGGCTGGCAGTGGTCAGAGTTAAATGTGTTGGAGAAAGAAATCATGGCAGACGAAGCGGACAACTTGTCACAAAGTAGTTACTCTGATATCATTAATTATTTAATTATTACGAGGATCGCACACCGGCTTCACAGCGCAGAGCTTCACAGCTTTAAATCCAAAAAAGATGTGTAAACTGTCTCAATCATATCTAACCAGCTAAATAAAGGTTTAACTAAAATAACACACAGCCAGCACAAACAGTCCAGGCTGAACACGGACCAGGACCAGCACTTTGAGTGTTACCGTGTTGGAAGTTAGCATGTCGCGTTAGCGGAGGGTCCGTCGCACAGAGGCTCGCGGGAGCTCAGGTCGGACGGCGTGGATCCGTTACGGCCGCGGGGGCACGTCCCATGGGACCGACGCGTCGCCCGCACGACTTGGCTCCCGTCCTCCTTCCCCCACTGGGGCGGTCTCCCCGCCGGTCCACCGTGAGGAGGCCGTTGTCACGTTAGCGAGATGCTAAGCTAACCACAGCAAGACGGTGTTGCTAAATAATGGAGAGAAAAAAACAGCTCTAACACACAGACAGTTGTACTCTAACATTGTTCTGACATTGTTTCACAAAATGATTTATGTAGAATGTTTTGTTTACCGGCCAAAAGCACGACGTCTTCCAGAGCAGGTCCGAAAAGTCAGCTGCTGTGAGTGAGCTTCTCCGATGAGATAAATCTTTCACGTTTACTTTTTTTGATTAAGTGAAACCTGCGCGTTGCCCAAACGTCTACCCGACTGGAACACCCACTGACCCAACACAAAGTAACCATTGCAATTAATTCGTGAAAAATGGACATCCACTAGACTGCGCTCTTACTGCTCTTTGCCTCCCTGTGGGAGGGTCCACTCGGAAATTCCACAGATGTGACGTCACATGGGAACTATGTATAAAAACAGAGTTTTTAACCAGCCAATAAAAACAGAGCTTCTCACTTCTCACACTCCTAACCCACGCCCCCGCCTGTCCCAGCCCCAGCGGCCGCGCACGTTCTCGTTCAAAGGATTGCAAAGCGATGCAGGACTGTTTTGTATATGACACAAATGTATTAAATTCCCCTTCTTCATCCCTGATCTGGACTTTTCTTCTTTTTTTTTTTGCCAAAAGTCAAGTGATCGCTTCCTCCTCCGCTGACTCCATGACTGAAACATGAGGAAATGAATGAATTTGTCACGAGCGAATTAAACTTGGGTTCAACGTGGCTGCGCGAGGCTCAGCAGATTTCATGGTGTTCTGGTGTGCTGGACCAGCGCTCCATGTTTTAATTTTATTTTTTAGAACATTTTATTAACATATAAACACAGAACTTCGCAACGGCTGCCATAGGACATGCAGTGGAGGCGGAGCTAAGGAGGCAGAGCTGAATTTCAGCGAGAGCAAGGGGGAGCAGAGTCATATATGGCTCTGAGGGGGAGGGATCAGAATGCTTTCCCTGTTGAAAATTTTTCTAAGTGCTGCGTTCTACAGAAACTGCAGACTGCACCTTTAACCGTTCCTTAATAAATTCACGTAATGGTCAAATCTGCTGGATTTAAATTGTTTGGCTTTGACGTCTTCCAAACTGTCGCGTGCGTTGCAAAAATAAATTATAAATAAATCGAATTTTAGCTCAAAAATCTCATACAGCTAACATTTTGTAAATGTCCATCTAGTGATCACTTTCTGTAAGTTTGATCAAAATCTGTCCTGTAGTTCATGAGTTATTTACATAAATAGTACCCGTTAACGGTAAATACGGAGCTATAAGCTAACACGAGCAACAAAGCTAAAACATCGAATTTTAGCTCAAATGTCTCATAAAGCTAACGGTTTGTAAATGTCCACCCAGTAATTACTTTCTGTAAGCTGGTGAAGATTCTCAGTTGTCCAGGACATGATAAAATCAAAAAGGCGTTCAATACAAGATCAACCGGACTTTGTTTGTTGCAGAAAACGTTTCGACTCCTATCCAGGAGGCTTTTTCAATTCAATTCAATGAAACAAACTGTGAGAGTTTGGAGTTATAACAGAACCACGTACCATCATATGTAAATTGCAAGCTGAGGTATGTACATATACAGGTGACCCCCGATTTACGAACGAGTTAGGGACCTAAGAACGGTTCGCAGCTCGATCCGTTCGTAGGTAGGGGGTGAAAATTATATTAAAAAAAAAAATTATTCATTCATTCATTCATTCAACCTTTATTTATCATGCTAACGGAGCGCGCGCACACATTTAAGCATGTACAGTAGTGTACTGTAATGTTAAACATTGCTATTCACATTTACAGAATAAATAAAAATATATTTTCTTACTTTGAGATGGTCAAAGCCGACATAGGTTGCCATGCGTTGATTGTTTTCGGGCCAAGCAGCGCGGGGGCCGGCAAGCCACCGCAGCTGCTCCAGACCTGTGTTAGCTAGCTGGCTAGCTTCTGCTAGCCAAGCCATGAGCTAGTGTTGGAGCGGCGGCGCGATCAATCTGCAGCTGCTGCTCCAGCCGCTGCTCCAGCCTGAGACGTCCACAGAGCTATTCCAGCTAGTAATTAATCCATATGATGCGATCCTGGTCACCAGTGTTCAAAAGGCCGGCTCCCGTGTTAGCTCCAGTGTTAGCTCTGGAGCTAGCCAGGCCGGAGGTGTAGCCAGGCCGGCCGGAGGTGTTCGCACGGCGGCCTGGCACGATCGGCGATAAATCCGCTGCTGCCTGAGACATCCACAAAGTTCACAGAGACGTTTCCAGCTAGTAATTAATCCATATGAAGCCATCCTGGTCACCAGTCTTCGTCCGGCTCTCGGCAGCTAACCTAAGATGGCGTCCGGTGTTCTACATTAATTTGTGACCGGAGACCCCAGTGACTGAACCTAAAATAGCGTCCGGTGTTCTACATTAATTTGTGACCGTGTAAACTGAAGACCTACTTCCTGTTGCCCAAGATTGCTCAAAAATTGCTCAAAAATGATCAGAAATGATCTTTTTTATCATAATTATTATTTATAAAGCCTTTAAAACAACCAGAACATGAAATTAAGAACATTTAAACACAAAAAAAAAAAAAATTTTTTTTTTTTTTTTTTTAATACAGTAATTTCATATTTTTATTAAATATGATATGTTCGTAGGTCCCGTGGTTCGCAGGTCGATGGGGTCGTAGGTCGGGGGTCACCTGTATGTGTTACCTCAGCTTGCAATTTACATATGATGGTAGCAGGTAGCAGTTTTTTTGCCTAATTTGCATGCCCTGCGACTAATAGAGAGGTGAGACTTGTTTATGGATTTCCCCCCATATTTTTAGACAATTTTTTGGCTCAGATATGACCGTTTTTCATTTTGGCAAAAAATGGTGCAGTACCACTTTTGTCCTCTAGGGTACACGACCGTTCCCAGCTCATGTGTCCGTCCGAAAAAAGCCTCCTCTGCTCGGACTGACTCTGTCGCTGCCCAGCCTCCTGCTCCGGAGGTAACTACTGTTAGCTATGTTTGTTAGCAACGGCTACTATTTA
>JBBPBX010004841.1:30681-40720 GCA_038048925.1 Garcialebias charrua
GAGTTACCATCACCGATCGTGCCAGGCCGCCGCGCGAACACCTCCGGCCTGGCTAGCTCCAGAAGCTAACACGGGAGCTAACACGGGATGCAGCAGCCACCTCAAAGTAAGAAATTATATTTTTATTTAATTTATATTTTTATTACTGTACTGTATTAATTAATTACACTGTGTTAGGTGTGTTAGGATAGTACGAAGTACAGTACTTGGTACCACAAAAAAATAAAAATAAATAAATACAGGACATCCCCGAGTGACGAGTGGACGGAAGGACTGACCTGCGAACAGATCGACCTGCGAACCGTTCTTAGGTCCCGAAGTCGTTCGTAAATCGGGGGTTGGGTGTATATATATATATATATATTATATGTATATATATATATATACATATATATATATATATATATATATATATATATTAGGCATGTAACGGTTGTAGTGGGTGTACCGAACTGTTCGGTTCGGTCCACCTGCGTACCGTTTCGGTTATTTTTTCACTCATTAAACGTTCTTGACAGGGGAATATATGCACCGCGGAACAAAATTTTCTGGGCGCGTTTCAGCACGGAGCTATTATCGCGTAGCACGCGCAGCATTTAGCCGTTAGCATCTCGTGCGGTCTCCTGTTTGTGAACGTTATAGCTTTCTTGTTAAAAGACGAGTGCACATGCAGCTTGTGTGGACTTTGTTTCATGAAGACTCTGCAGCAGCAACATGTCTAACGTGAACGCGCTGCAAACTATGTCATCAGAACGTGAACGAAGAGCTGTATTAAAACTACTTCATCAGGTAATCAGAGCGGTCCAGATCAATAACACAAGCTGTATGAGTTTTTAAATCTCTGAATCTGTCTGTACGTTGTTATATGCGCAGGCTTTAAAGTTACTGAGCGTCGCTATGAGACATTCATCACGTCAACACTTCAAAAAGTTCAGCTCTTTATGAAAAAACTAACTGATGTTGTCAACAAGCCCTGGACCAGATTAAAGCCCTGCCATGATGATGAAGAGTGAGAGATTCAACCGTTCAAGAGGTATTGTTCTTTTATTATTATTATCTAAATAATCTTTTTTTTTTAATCATAATCTTATTAACTTGTTTTTTTTTAACCTCTTGTTTTTTTATTTCCAGTCTGTGACAGAGGTAGCTGCTCTCTTATCCACTTCAGGGAAATCCACCTGCAGCTAAGAAGTGTGTGATGACTGAACTGAACTCTGAACTTTTCCATGCACCTGTCCCACCAAGAAGAAGTTGTGTGTACAGTAATGTACGCACAACTAGTACTCATTTACGAAAGCGACCTGCTAATTGGTCAGTAAACTGAACTGGTGCCCCAGTTTTAACAAGAGCAAATAAATGTAAAAAGGTGAGAAAAAAGCATCACCCTTCTTTCCTTCTCACATCTTGTACAACCAGAAGAAAAGTACATTTACCTAAAAATACATTTAAAATTTGACTAATTTAGTTTACACTAAAGCTAAACCTAAACTAACTCTTAAAATATTATTCTTCTTCTTTCGGCTTTTCCCTCTTCATGACCTCTCTAACTGCATCCATATATCTCCTCTTTGTCTTTTTACTGGCAGCTGCATTTCTAACATCCTTCTACCAATATACCCACTGTCCCTCCTCTGGACATGTCCAAACCACTGTCCCTCCTCTGGACATGTCCAAACCACTGTCCCTCCTCTGGACATGTCCAAACCACTGTCCCTCCTCTGGACATGTCCAAACCACTGTCCCTCCTCTGGACATGTCCAAACCACTGTCCCTCCTCTGGACATGTCCAAACCACTGTCCCTCCTCTGGACATGTCCAAACCACTGTCCCTCCTCTGGACATGTCCAAACCACTGTCCCTCCTCTGGACATGTCCAAACCACTGTCCCTCCTCTGGACATGTCCAAACCACTGTCCCTCCTCTGGACATGTCCAAACCACTGTCCCTCCTCTGGACATGTCCAAACCACTGTCCCTCCTCTGGACATGTCCAAACCACTGTCCCTCCTCTGGACATGTCCAAACCACTGTCCCTCCTCTGGACATGTCCAAACCACTGTCCCTCCTCTGGACATGTCCAAACCACTGTCCCTCCTCTGGACATGTCCAAACCACTGTCCCTCCTCTGGACATGTCCAAACCACTGTCCCTCCTCTGGACATGTCCAAACCACTGTCCCTCCTCTGGACATGTCCAAACCACTGTCCCTCCTCTGGACATGTCCAAACCACTGTCCCTCCTCTGGACATGTCCAAACCACTGTCCCTCCTCTGGACATGTCCAAACCACTGTCCCTCCTCTGGACATGTCCAAACCACTGTCCCTCCTCTGGACATGTCCAAACCACTGTCCCTCCTCTGGACATGTCCAAACCACTGTCCCTCCTCTGGACATGTCCAAACCACTGTCCCTCCTCTGGACATGTCCAAACCACTGTCCCTCCTCTGGACATGTCCAAACCACTGTCCCTCCTCTGGACATGTCCAAACCACTGTCCCTCCTCTGGACATGTCCAAACCACTGTCCCTCCTCTGGACATGTCCAAACCACTGTCCCTCCTCTGGACATGTCCAAACCACTGTCCCTCCTCTGGACATGTCCAAACCACTGTCCCTCCTCTGGACATGTCCAAACCACTGTCCCTCCTCTGGACATGTCCAAACCACTGTCCCTCCTCTGGACATGTCCAAACCACTGTCCCTCCTCTGGACATGTCCAAACCACTGTCCCTCCTCTGGACATGTCCAAACCACTGTCCCTCCTCTGGACATGTCCAAACCACTGTCCCTCCTCTGGACATGTCCAAACCACTGTCCCTCCTCTGGACATGTCCAAACCACTGTCCCTCCTCTGGACATGTCCAAACCACTGTCCCTCCTCTGGACATGTCCAAACCACTGTCCCTCCTCTGGACATGTCCAAACCACTGTCCCTCCTCTGGACATGTCCAAACCACTGTCCCTCCTCTGGACATGTCCAAACCACTGTCCCTCCTCTGGACATGTCCAAACCACTGTCCCTCCTCTGGACATGTCCAAACCACTGTCCCTCCTCTGGACATGTCCAAACCACTGTCCCTCCTCTGGACATGTCCAAACCACTGTCCCTCCTCTGGACATGTCCAAACCACTGTCCCTCCTCTGGACATGTCCAAACCACTGTCCCTCCTCTGGACATGTCCAAACCACTGTCCCTCCTCTGGACATGTCCAAACCACTGTCCCTCCTCTGGACATGTCCAAACCACTGTCCCTCCTCTGGACATGTCCAAACCACTGTCCCTCCTCTGGACATGTCCAAACCACTGTCCCTCCTCTGGACATGTCCAAACCACTGTCCCTCCTCTGGACATGTCCAAACCACTGTCCCTCCTCTGGACATGTCCAAACCACTGTCCCTCCTCTGGACATGTCCAAACCACTGTCCCTCCTCTGGACATGTCCAAACCACTGTCCCTCCTCTGGACATGTCCAAACCACTGTCCCTCCTCTGGACATGTCCAAACCACTGTCCCTCCTCTGGACATGTCCAAACCACTGTCCCTCCTCTGGACATGTCCAAACCACTGTCCCTCCTCTGGACATGTCCAAACCACTGTCCCTCCTCTGGACATGTCCAAACCACTGTCCCTCCTCTGGACATGTCCAAACCACTGTCCCTCCTCTGGACATGTCCAAACCACTGTCCCTCCTCTGGACATGTCCAAACCACTGTCCCTCCTCTGGACATGTCCAAACCACTGTCCCTCCTCTGGACATGTCCAAACCACTGTCCCTCCTCTGGACATGTCCAAACCACTGTCCCTCCTCTGGACATGTCCAAACCACTGTCCCTCCTCTGGACATGTCCAAACCACTGTCCCTCCTCTGGACATGTCCAAACCACTGTCCCTCCTCTGGACATGTCCAAACCACTGTCCCTCCTCTGGACATGTCCAAACCACTGTCCCTCCTCTGGACATGTCCAAACCACTGTCCCTCCTCTGGACATGTCCAAACCACTGTCCCTCCTCTGGACATGTCCAAACCACTGTCCCTCCTCTGGACATGTCCAAACCACTGTCCCTCCTCTGGACATGTCCAAACCACTGTCCCTCCTCTGGACATGTCCAAACCACTGTCCCTCCTCTGGACATGTCCAAACCACTGTCCCTCCTCTGGACATGTCCAAACCACTGTCCCTCCTCTGGACATGTCCAAACCACTGTCCCTCCTCTGGACATGTCCAAACCACTGTCCCTCCTCTGGACATGTCCAAACCACTGTCCCTCCTCTGGACATGTCCAAACCACTGTCCCTCCTCTGGACATGTCCAAACCACTGTCCCTCCTCTGGACATGTCCAAACCACTGTCCCTCCTCTGGACATGTCCAAACCACTGTCCCTCCTCTGGACATGTCCAAACCACTGTCCCTCCTCTGGACATGTCCAAACCACTGTCCCTCCTCTGGACATGTCCAAACCACTGTCCCTCCTCTGGACATGTCCAAACCACTGTCCCTCCTCTGGACATGTCCAAACCACTGTCCCTCCTCTGGACATGTCCAAACCACTGTCCCTCCTCTGGACATGTCCAAACCACTGTCCCTCCTCTGGACATGTCCAAACCACTGTCCCTCCTCTGGACATGTCCAAACCACTGTCCCTCCTCTGGACATGTCCAAACCACTGTCCCTCCTCTGGACATGTCCAAACCACTGTCCCTCCTCTGGACATGTCCAAACCACTGTCCCTCCTCTGGACATGTCCAAACCACTGTCCCTCCTCTGGACATGTCCAAACCACTGTCCCTCCTCTGGACATGTCCAAACCACTGTCCCTCCTCTGGACATGTCCAAACCACTGTCCCTCCTCTGGACATGTCCAAACCACTGTCCCTCCTCTGGACATGTCCAAACCACTGTCCCTCCTCTGGACATGTCCAAACCACTGTCCCTCCTCTGGACATGTCCAAACCACTGTCCCTCCTCTGGACATGTCCAAACCACTGTCCCTCCTCTGGACATGTCCAAACCACTGTCCCTCCTCTGGACATGTCCAAACCACTGTCCCTCCTCTGGACATGTCCAAACCACTGTCCCTCCTCTGGACATGTCCAAACCACTGTCCCTCCTCTGGACATGTCCAAACCACTGTCCCTCCTCTGGACATGTCCAAACCACTGTCCCTCCTCTGGACATGTCCAAACCACTGTCCCTCCTCTGGACATGTCCAAACCACTGTCCCTCCTCTGGACATGTCCAAACCACTGTCCCTCCTCTGGACATGTCCAAACCACTGTCCCTCCTCTGGACATGTCCAAACCACTGTCCCTCCTCTGGACATGTCCAAACCATCTCAGTCTGGCCTCTCTAACTTTATCTCCCAGTTGTTCAACATGTGCTGTACCTCTGATGATCTCATTCCTGATCTTATCCATCCTTGTCACTCCTAAGGAGAACCTCAGCATCTTCATTTCTGCTACTTCCAGTTCTTTCTCCTGTCTTTTTGTCAATGTCTCTGTCTCCAGACCATACAACATAGCTGGTCTCACCACTGTCTTGTAAACTTTTCCTTTGACCTTTGCTGACACCTTTTTGTCACAAATCACTCCTGAAACTTTTCTCCATCCACTCCATCCTGCCTGGACTCTCTTCTTCACCTCTTTACCACATTCCCCATTTTCCTGGACAGTGGACCCCAAGTACTTGAAGTCCTGCACCTTTGTGACCTCTGCTCCTTGTAGCCTCACTGTTCCACTGGCCTCCCTCTCATTCACACACATGTACTCTGTCCTACTACGGCTGACTTTCATTCCTCTTCTTTCAAGTGAATACCTCCACCTCTCCGAGTTCTCTTCCACCTGTTCCCTGTTCTCACTACAGATCACAATGTCATCTGCAAACATCATAGTCCATGGGGATTCCTGCCTGATTCCATCACCAGAGCAAACAAGAAGGGGCTCAGAGCCGATCCTTGATGCACTCCCACCTGCACCTTGAAGCTATTTGGCACTCCGACAGCACATCTCACCACCGTACTGCCGTCTTCATACGTCCTGTCCAACATACTTTTCTGCCACTCCAGATTTCCTCATGTAATACCACACCTCCTCTCTTGGCACCCTGTCATATGCTTTTTCTAAATCCACAAACACACAATGGAGTTCTTTCTGACCCTCTCTGTACTTCTCTATCAACATCCTCAAAGCAAAGATGGCATCTGTGGTGCTCTTTCTTGGCATGAAACCATACTGCTGCTCACAGATAGTCACCTCTTGTCTAAGTCTTCCTTCCACAACTCTCTCCCAGATCTTCATTGTGTGGCTCATCAACTTAATTCCCCTGTAGTTGCTACAACTCTGTACATCACCCTTGTTCTTAAAAATGGGAACCAGCACACTTCTTCTCCATTCCTCAGGAATTTTCACACCCTCAAATATTCCATTAAATATTTAATAATAATAATAATAATAAATTCAATTTATACCGCACTTTTCATTAATAAAAATCTCAAAGTGCTACAACAATAAAAACAAGTGATAAAATCAAATAAAATCAATAATGGTATTAACTAAGATTAAAAACAGAATCATGTGGAGGCAGAATAGGCCTGCTTAAAAAAATAAATAAATAAATAAAACAAGTGATAAAATCAAGTAAAATCAATAATACTATCAACCAAGATCAAAGATAAAATCATGCGGGGGCAGAATAGGCTTGCTTAAAAAGAAAAGTCTTTAAACCGCTTTTAAAGTCAACCAGTGACTGTGGAGCTCTCAGGCAGTCAGGAAGGGAGTTCCATAGGCGGGGGGCAGCCACACAGAATGCCCTGTCTCCCATGGTCCTTAATTTGGTTCGTGGAATGTGAAGTAGATTACTGTTCTGTGATCGTAGAGACCGGGTGGATGAATATGGTGCAAGAATGTCCTTTAGATAGTCAGGTGAAGTTCCATGTAAGCATTGATGTGTAATGAGAGCAGTTTTGTATTGAATTCTGTAGGTGACAGGAAGCCAATGGAGGTTATGAAGAATGGGTGTAATATGTTCAAATTTACGAGCTCTCAATAAAATCCTTGCTGCACTGTTTTGAATATATTGAAGTTTCTGAAGGTTTTTGCTAGGGATGGGGCAGATCCGATCCAGTATCGGTATCCGATACCAGCATTATTTAAGTATTGGGTATCGGATCAAACCTGCAGATACTTTTCCGATCCAGCTTCAAAGAGCACTTGTGTTCAATCACAATCTGTGACTGCCCTTTTTAACATTGTGTGAGATAAACCCAATGAAGACACTCTTAAGCCTTACAATAAGGGGGTTCCCTATTGTAAGGCTTAAGAGTGTCTTCATTGGGTTTATCTCACACAATGTTAAAATGAATAGTTTGGGTGCAAAAGTTTCATTATACAGAGTCAAATACCTGAACAGTATCGGATCGGGAAAGTATCGGTATCGGTCGATACTGAGTTAATAAGTATCGGTATCGGATCGGAAGTGAGAAATGTGGATCGGTGCATCCCTAGTTTTTGCCAGGGATTCCAATAAACAGGGAGTTGCAGTAGTCGAGCCTGGAGGAGACAAAGGCATGGACGAGCTTCTCAGCATCAGGAAAAGTCAGAGATGGGCGAAGTCTGGAGATGTTTCGAAGATGGAAGAAGCAAGTTTTAAACAGATGCTTAATGTGATTTTCAAATGTAAGATGAGAGTCCATTTTTATTCCAAGATTTGTAACAGAGGTGGAGAGGGGGATGTCTTGACCAGAGAAGGAGATTGTTGTTAAAGTTGATGTTTGTATCTGGTGAGGGGTGCCAATCATTATGGCCTCAGTCTTGGAGCAGTTTAATTGAAGAAAGTTCTGATTCATCCATGCCCTTATTTCCTCCAGGCAGGCAGAGAGGGCAGTGAGTGAAGATGGAGATGGGGATGATGAGGATGATCCAGTCCTGATGTAAAGCTGTGTGTCGTCGGCATAGCAGTGAAAAGAAATGTTGAACTGATTAATAATTTGACCTAAAGGCAGCATGTAAAGGGAAAACAGCAGGGGCCCCAGAACTGACCCTTGAGGGACACCACAGGAGACACCGACTGTCTGGGAAGTGGCATTGCCAAGACTAACGCATTCCAGCCTATCAGAGAGGAAAGATTTGAACCAGTCCAGGACAGTGTCACAGAGACCGACCTCCACATGAAGACGGTGGAGGAGAATATTATGGTCCACAGTGTCGAAGGCTGCAGTGAGGTCAAGGAGGACAAGGACGGAGGGAGAGCCAGTGTCAGCAGCCATGAGGATATCATTTGTAACTCTCAGTAATGCAGTCTCAGTACTGTGAGCTGCTCTGAATCCAGACTGAAACTTCTCGTACAGAGAGTGTTGCTGTAGGTGGTCCTGCAGCTGAGCAGCAACTGCTTTTTCCAGCACTTTGGACAGAAACGGGAGGTGGGAAATTGGGCGGTAATTAGAAAAAATGTCGGGATCCAAATTAGATTTTTTCAGAAGAGGCCTAATGATGGCAGTTTTTAGAGGCAGTGGAACATGACCAGATTGTAGAGACTGATTTATTATTTGTGTGATTAATGGGCTTATTGCAGAGTGATTGGATTTTATGAGAGATGAGGGGAAGGGATCCAGGGCGCAGGATGAAGGCTTCATTTTCTTTATGATGGACTCCACCTCACTCTGAACAACCTCATCAAAGCTGCTCAGGGACCCAGGATGCAGACGGGTAGATGGTAAACGAAGATCAGGGAGGTTGTGAAGCTGAGATCTGATGGTGTCAATTTTGTTTTTAAATGATGAGAGGAACAGGTTGCATTTTTGAACACATTCCTCAGAAGTTTGTTTAATGGGATTAAGTAGATGAGTTACTGTGGAGAAGAGCTGTTTAGAGTTACCAGGGCAGGTGTTGATGATGTTGGAGTAATACTTGGAGCGTGCTTCTTTAAGAGAATAGGCGTATGCTTTCTGATGTTCTTTGTATGCCTGCTTATGTACCGAGAGACCAGATGATTTTAGACGTCTCTCGATAGCACGGCCAGTTGCCTTCATCCTGCGCAGCTCACCAGTGTACCAGGGGGCTGAACGGGAGAAAGACACCAGTCTTGTCTTCAACGGAGCATGTAGGTCCAGAAGCTCTTGGAGAGATCGGTTGTAGTAATCAACGGAGTCATTGGCAGATGAATGATTGACAGCGGTCAGGGCGTGAAGATCAGTGGACAGAACATCAGGGGAAATGTTTTTAAAGTCCCGGAACTGGATGGGTCGCTTTGGGTTTGGAGCAGGTGAAGTTGAAGGCACTTCCAGAGAGATGACACTGTGGTCCGAGACACCCAGGTCATATACAGATAAGTTATTGATGAGAACAGTGTCTGTAATCACCAAATCCAGAGTGTGCCCCCTGCTGTGCGTAGGGGCGTCCACATGTTGGGTGAGATTAAGAGAGTCCAGAAGAGACTTAAAATCTGTTGCCAACGGGGAAGAGGAGTTGAGTTAAAAACCTCACTGCCATCTCTTCGAGACTTCCAAACCTCCACTGGTATGTCATCAGGTCCTACTGCCTTCCCCTTCTTCTTTTCAGAGCTTTCCGGACTTCACCCTCACTAATCTTTCCCACTTCCTGGTCCACAGTTTCTATGACCTCTACTCTTCTTTCTCTTTCCGGACTTCACACTAACGCTTAAGATATTAAATTACATTAATCAAAAATGAATCACTACATTTAATTTTTACAAATTATATATTTTTTAAATTTGTTTGAAAATAATGACAATTTAGGAATATGAATAAATTATACTTGTTTATTCTTATAATACATTAACAAAAACATACAGAAGTGCACGCATTAAAATGTACAGTCAAAAAAATTAATATCAAAGTGTAACATGTAGGAATACAGTTCTTATAAATAGTATCTTTGGGTGCTTTGCAAATATACTCATGGGAAACAAATGAAAGCTACTTTGAATACAATACAATTTGTTTTACCTAGGTTTGTCAAAAATAAATACTTTTTAACAAGTCCTTTTTATATGTTTATATATATATATATATGTTTATATATATA
>JBBPBX010004841.1:40783-74648 GCA_038048925.1 Garcialebias charrua
ACACTATACATATTTTTTTAATACTTTTTTTAAGCTCACATATACTTAGTATTGCTCACCTCATGAACCACAGATGAAAAAGGTGCTGCCTTTGTGAATTTATAAGCAAAATAGCTCCTGAACGACTGAATGGACTAAACTTTCTCAAAGTAATCAGTGGAAATATGTCTACCACAAATTCACATCAGGATACGTCTCGGTTCAACCTGGTGTTGGATGGAAAGCGTCAGTTGACATTTCTACAAGAATCTATGTCAATGTCAACTTCATTAAAAACAACAAGGTTGACCAAAGTGCTTCACAAACAAGAAATCAGCAATAAAATAAATGAAAGATCTAACATTAAATACACAAGTATAATAAAATAGGCTAAGAACAAATTAAAACAAGAATAACCTCAGAGGCACAAATGGAACTCAAACCAAACACAAGTTAAAAGTTAGAGCAAAAATATGAGGTTTTTGGCAGGATTTAACAAACTGTATGGACTCTGCAGAACAAATATCAATGGGCAGACTGTTCCAGAGTCTGGGGGCTGCCACAGCAAAAAGCCCGACCCCCTCTGCATTTTAATTTTACCCTTGGCTGCACTAGAAGCATCTGACTGGAGGATATCTGTGCTCTGGATTATATAAATGAAAAAGATCCATTAAGTAACTGGGTGCCAAGCCATTTAAAACTTTAAAAGTCAGTAAAATAATCTTAAAATCAATACAAAAAAGAACAGGTGTGTAAGCCGGCTAAAACAGGTGTGATGTGATCCTATCTTCTGGTTCCAGGTAAAAGATGTTAGCAGTGTTCTGGACTAACTGCAGGTGATGGAGATGATTGTTCTAGAAAGCATATAAAGAATTGCAGTTGTCCAGTCTGGTGGTGATGAAAGCGTGGATGAGATGTTTGAGATCTTTAAGAGGAATGTAAGATTTTGCTTTGGTCATATGACATAACTGATAAAAACAGGTTTGGACAACTGAAGATATTAGCCAAGTTTAAAAGAACTGTCTAAAAACACCCCAAGACTCTTGACCACAGAGGAACAATGAGGAGCAAGAGGACCCAGAATTCAAGCACGCTCTAAGACAGTACAGTAGTCTGGTTTTCAAATACAAGAACTTCAGTCTTTTTTCATTATGGGTCAGACAGTTCTGATTTAACCAGTCTTTGATATCATTTAAACAGTTAAACAGAGGCTGCAGTTGGGCAGACATCAGATTTATAAGGAAAAAAAACATTTGGACGTCATCAGCGTAGCAGTGGAAATGAATGTTGTGCTTTCTAAAAATTGATCCCAAAGGCAGCATGTATAAACAAAACAATATAGGACCCAAAATGGAGCCTTGAGGCACACCACAACAAAAAGAAGCTGAGGAAAAAGAACATTCCCCCATGGAAGTGAAAAAGGACCCGTCAACTAAATAAGATTTGAACCATGCTAAAAGTGAGCTTTTAAGACCAACAACAGGTTCATGTCTTGATACAAGGAGGCTGTGATAGACTGTATCAAAGGCAGAGGACAAATCTAAAAAAACTAAAACAACGGAGCAACCAGAGTAAGCCTTTAAAAGAAGATCATTAAAAACTCTTAAAAGTGCTGTCTCAGTGCTACGACGGGGTTTAAAACCAGACTGGAACTCTTCACTAATTTCACGAGAATCTAGAAAGGTCTGAAGTTGATTAAAAACAGCCTTTTCTAACACTTTGGACATGAAGGATAATTTAGATGTTGACCTGTAGTTAGATAGAACATTGGGATCAAGATATCCTGATGCATGCTCAATAATCCTGGTAGAAAAGTCTAAAAAAGTTAAGTCTGGTCCTCTGGAGCAGCTGGTTTCAGCTGTCAGCAGCAAACTGGTTGATCCACTACGAGATGGTGCTATTTATCAGACTGAGCTGAATACAGCTCCTCAGACTGAAGAAGTCTTTTGGATGAAAGATGAAATGTTTCTACATTGTTTTTTGTTTGTTTTGTTTTGTGAATGTCCAGAGGACCAGACTTAACTTTTTAAGATTGAGATCAAGGGTTTTCTTCTTGATAATCGGCTGCATAACAGCGTGTTTGAAAGCAGCTGGAACACAGCTGGATGACAAAGAGGAGTTCAACGTGTAAAATACAAGGGCCTGATGTGAAGGGTTTCCTTTGAAAAACTAGAGGGGAGGATATCAAGAGGACAATTAGGTCTTAATTTAAAAACAATTTCCTTTAAAAATGGAAAAAAAAACCAGGTTCAAGCTGCTGAAAAACAGCAGAGCTGTGAGGGTCAAACTGATTTAAAGCAGGCTGTTAGCAAAAACACTTCAAATCAGAGACACTTTCAACAAAACAATTCAAAAAACATGTCACAAAGTTTAAAAGAAGCCTCCGTGGGAACATTGACACTGGGATTAACAACAGAGTTAAAACATTAAAAAGAACTTGTGGTTTGTGACTATTTACAGCAATCATTTTGGACATAAAGGCAGATTTTGTAGTTTTCACAGCCCTCTGATACTTTGATAAGCAGTTATGTAAGATTCGACTTTGTCATTTTCCACCTTCTTTCTGCGCAGCTGCATCCCGTCTTGAGAGCGCAGGTGGCCTCATTTAACCAAGGCTGGTGCGATGGTTTAGAAGGTTTAGTCTTGAGTGGGACAAACAGAGTCCAGGACTCCAGAACATGTTGAATTAAAAACGTTAACCAGGTTATCCAATGTTAAAATCAATATAATCCCCAGCTTCACTGAGAGCAGAGCTGGTGAACGCAGAGGAAAACTGATTAGCTGTCAATGAGTTTATCGTACGCAAATGTTTGACTCCACATCACACAGTCCAACATTAAACAGGACAGGGAATTGGTCTGACATCCCCTAGTCTTTGGCTTCTGTAATAAAAAAAATTCCAAGCCATAAGACAGAACCAGATCGAGAGTATGTCCTTTCACCAGAGTAGAGCCCTAGACCCACTGAGTAAAATTAAGCGTCAATAAGAGCAAGAAAGTATTTTACTAGCGGTCCAGACTCACAGCGTACATGTATATTAGAATCCCCAACAATTAAAATTTGATCATGTCTAAGCACAAGTGAGCACAATTCATGCCACCTCTGTTTATCTAATCTGGCTCCCCGACTGGCCTTCAAGGCCATCTTGTCTGAATTCGCCTGGATGACATATAATCTGACGCTCACCCCCCACCCATCGGGGAACTCCACCATCAACCAAGCTGCATAAACATTCTGTCATCACTTCAGGACTCTTGGATTCTCATTAGTGTTGACCTTGGCCATTCCCCAACATCCTTGAGAATGTTTACGGATCTCATCGGAGGGAGCTGTTGATTATTCCATCTTTATCAGAACTCTTACGGTGACCTCGAGAGTATCTATGAATATTGCTAATTGTTCTCAGTGTCTCCCCCCCTCTGAAGAATGTCTATGTCACTATGTGCTTATCTGTGTGAGGTGTTTTTAATAGATTTTTTTCTCAGGCATGAAGAAAAATGTTAATAGGAATTTTTTCGCCTCCATTTCCTGATGTGTCTAATTTCATTACTTTTTTGTCTGTCTAAGCAGATCTCACTTGTAAATGAGTCTTCGAGGCTCAATGTGACTTATCTGTCTAAATAAAAGTTGAACGAAAGTAAGACCACACCTGACCCAACACCAGAGGTGGATGCTCCACCCAAAGATCCAAAGGACCAGGTTGGGCCAGCAGGCCGGATCAGAAGTGATCCATATGTTCAATGGGTTTTAGATGAGACTTGATACATACATACCAGAATGCTAGCCTGTTTCCCCTGCCTTCTCAGATGCTTCCTATGGGGAAAAGTGAGAGGAAGGGAGCATACACAGTCCAGTAAGAGAGTAACAGAGGAAGACTTCTTCTTATAAATAGACCCTTGTCATAGTGGAACAACCAGTTTGCTGCTGACAGCCAGAACTAGCTATTCACATGCAAAAGGAAGACCATCAGCCCAACAATAGATTGTTGATCCTTGTTACATTTTTCTACCTGGATTATTGAGCATGCATTAGGCATTTCTTCAGGAAATTTCTCGTTTTAATTACTGAGAGTTTAAAACCTCAGCTTTGCCTCTGTTGGTTCAAAGACACACAAAAAAAAAGAAGCATGCACACATATCAACAAAACAGAACTATAGAAATAGTGATAATACTGAAAAATACAAAAAAATAAATTAAAAAAATAAATAAAACAAGTTCCTTATTATCCTGATCCGACATGGGATTCTTCAGCTCCACTGATCATAAAGACCACCAAGCTCATCAGCGGTTGGATCAAACTCTCCTGAACGGATGTCTGTGTCCCACCTGCAGAGAAACAAGAAAATCAGAGACACATTCTGTCTGCAACCTCTGTCAATCAGCTGCCAGTCGGCTGTCAGTCGGCTGTCAGTCGGCTGCCAGTCGGCTGCCAGTCGGCTGTCAGTCGGCTGTCAGTCAGCTGCCAGTCGGCTGTCAGTCAGCTGCCAGTCGGCTGTCAGTCAGCTGTCAGTCGGCTGTCAGTCAGCTGCCAGTCGGCTGTCAGTCGGCTGTCAGTCGGCTGCCAGTCGGCTGTCAGTCGGCTGCCAGTCGGCTGTCAGTCGGCTGCCAGTCGGCTGCCAGTCGGCTGTCAGTCGGCTGTCAGTCAGCTGCCAGTCGGCTGTCAGTCAGCTGCCAGTCGGCTGTCAGTCGGCTGTCAGTCAGCTGCCAGTCGGCTGTCAGTCGGCTGCCAGTCAGCTGCCAGTCGGCTGTCAGTCGGCTGTCAGTCGGCTGTCAGTCAGCTGCCAGTCGGCTGTCAGTCGGCTGCCAGTCGGCTGTCAGTCAGGCGGCTGTCAGTCAGCTGCCAGTCGGCTGTCAGTCAGCTGTCAGTCAGCCGGCTGTCAGTCAGCTGCCAGTCGGCTGTCAGTCAGCTGCCAGTCGGCTGTCAGTCGGCTGTCTGCCGGCTGTCAGTCAGCTGTCAGTCGGCTGTCAGTCAGCTGCCAGTCAGCTGTCAGCCGGCTGTCAGTCAGCTGTTAGTCAGCTGTCAGTCAGCTGATAGTCAGCTGTCAGTCAGCTGTCAGTCGGCTGTCAGTCAGCTGTCAGTCGGCTGTCAGTCAGCTGTTAGTCAGCTGTCAGTCAGTTGTCAGTCAGTTGTAAGTCAGCTGTCAGTCAGCTGTCTGCCGGCTGTCAGTCAGCTGTCAGTCGGCTGTCAGTCAGCTGCCAGTCAGCTGTCAGCCGGCTGTCAGTCAGCTGTTAGTCAGCTGTCAGTCGGCTGTCAGTCAGCTGTCAGTCAGTTGTCAGTCGGCTGTCAGTCAGCTGTCAGTCGGCTGTCAGTCAGCTGTTAGTCAGCTGTCAGTCAGTTGTCAGTCAGTTGTAAGTCAGCTGTCTGATAGGTGTCAGCCAGTTGTCAGTCAGCTGTCTGTTGGCTGTCAGTCAGTTGCCAGTCGGCTGTCAGCCGGCTGTCAGTCAACTGTCAGCCAGCTGTCAGTCAGCTGTCAGCCAGCTGCCAGTCAGTTGTCAGCCAGCTGTCTGACAGTTGTCAATCCGCTGTCAGTCAGCTGTCTGACATGTGTCAGTCAGTTGTCAATCGGATGCCAGTCAGCTGCCAGTCGGCTGTCAGCCAACTGTCAGTCAGCTGTCAGCCAGCTGTTAGTCAGCTGTCAGCCAGCTGTCTGATAGTTGTCAATCTGTTGTCAGTCAGCTGTCTGACAGGTGTCAGTCAGTTGTCAATCGGATGTCAGTCAGCTGCCAGTCGGCTGTCAGCTGGCTGTCAGTCAGCTGTCAGACAGCTGTCAGTCAGCTGTCAGTCGGCTATCAGTCAGGTGCCAGTCGGCTCTCAGCCAGCTGTCAGTTAGTTGTCAATCGGCTGTCAGTCAACTGTACGTTGTTGACTGTCAGTCAGCTGTCATTCGGCTGTTAGTCGGCGGTCAGTCAGCTGTCAGTCAGCTGTCCGTTAGTTGTCAATCGGCTGTCAGTCAACTGTACGTTGTTGAATGTCAGTCAGCTGTCATTCGGATGTTAGTCGGTGGTCAGTCAGCCGTCAGCCAGCTGTCAGTCGCCGTCAGCCAGCTGTCCGTTGGCTGTCAGTCAGCTGTCTGACAGGTGTCAGTCAGTTGTTAATAGGCTGTCAGTCAGCTGTCTGTTGGCTGTCAGTCAGCTGTCTGACAGGTGTCAGTCAGTTGTTCATAGGCTGTCAGTCAACTGTCCGTTGGCTGTCAGTCAGCTGTCAGTCGGCTGTCAGTCGGCTGTCAGTCGGCTGTCAGTCAGCTGTCAGCCAGCTGTCTGATAGTTGTCAATCCGTTGTCAGTCAGCTATCTGACAGGTGTCAGTCAGTTGTCAATCGGATGTCAGTCAGCTGCCAGTCGGCTGTCAGCTGGCTGTCAGTCAGCTGTCAGCCAGCTGTCAGTCGGCTAGCAGTCAGGTGCCAGTCGGCTCTCAGCCAGCTGTCAGTTAGTTGTCAATCGGCTGTCAGTCAACTGTACGTTGTTGACTGTCAGTCAGCTGTCATTCGTCTGTTAGTCGGCGGTCAGTCAGCTGTCAGTCAGCAGTCAGTCGCCGTCAGCCAGCTGTCAGTCAGCTGTCCGTTAGTTGTCAATCGGCTGTCAGTCAACTGTACGTTGTTGAATGTCAGTCAGCTGTCATTCGGATGTTAGTCGGCGGTCAGTCAGCTGTCAGTCGCCGTCAGCCAGCTGTTAGTCAGCTGTCCGTTGGCTGTCAGTCAGCTGTCTGACAGGTGTCAGTCAGTTGTTAATAGGCTGTCAGTCAACTGTCCGTTGGCTGTCAGTCAGCTGTCATTCGGCTGTCAGTCGGCTGTCAGTCAGCTGTCAGTCGGCTGTCAGCCAGTTGTCAGTCAGCTTTCTGACAGGTGTCAGTCAGCTTTCTGACAGGTGTCAGTCAGTTGTCAATCGGCTGTCAGTCAGCTGTCAGTCGGCTGTCAGTTGGCTGTCAGTCTGCTGTCAGTCGGCTGTCAACCATCTGTCAGTCAGCTGTCCGTTGGCTGTCAGTCAGCTGTGAGTCAACTGTCAGTCAGTCGGCTTTCAGTCAGCTACCTGTCAGAGGTACAGTATCGTTCATTAGACAGATCAGAACGTGTTTAGACATGCTTTGGAAAAGAGCTGGCTTCCTTTGAGCTCCAGCAATGAGTGAACTCACATGAAAGATTTGGCAAACTGTTTTATGTTGAATGCCCTTTCTGACACAACCTGGGCTTGAACTGGCAGCCCCAGAATTACAAGGATGTGGCACTTAACCACTGAGCTACCACAGCCGAACATAAAGGAACAACAACTGACTGTTATGGATGGGAATCAAACACGGGTCAACTGCTTGGAAAGTAGCTGTGTTCACCACTACACCACTGTCACTATGAAGGTCCTCTAAAAATGGCAACACAAATTAGCATCTTGCTAGTATAGATATTGCACTGTGGCTGGTCATTCAAGAGTTTTGCTAGTTCAGCTATGTTTTTCTTCTTATAGCTACCATTTAGCTAATGTTTTCCAGCAATGGCTACTTTTGGCACTTAGCTGTATTTTCCTTTTCATAGCTAGCTTTCTCCTGGTCTTTGCTTTGCTAGTTTTGGACCAGCTAACATTTTATATAAAACAGTATATTAAAATTAAATGATATTGATTGTTCATGTTGTCTGGGTCGATAGGCGGATAGGTGCAGCATCCGCAGTGAAGCGGGCGCTGTACCGGTCTGTCGTGGTGAAGAGAGAGCTGAGTCAAAAGGCAAAGCTCTCAATTTACCGATCGATCTACGTTCCCACCCTCATCTATGGTCATGAGCTTTGGGTTGTGACCGAAAGAACGAGATCTCGGATACAAGCGGCTGAAATGAGTTTTCTCCGCAGGGTGTCTGGACTCTCCCTTAGAGATAGGGTGAGAAGCTCAGTCATCCGGGAGGGACTCGGAGTAGAGCCGCTGCTTCTCCACATCGAGAGGAGCCAGTTGAGGTGGCTCGGGCATCTGGTTAGGATGCCTCCTGGACGCCTCCCTGGTGAGGTGTTCCGGGCATGTCCCACCGGGAGGAGACCCAGAGGAAGACCCAGGACACGCTGGAGGGACTATGTTTCTCGGCTGGCCTGGGAACGCCTTGGGATTCCCCCAGAGGAGCTGCTCCATGTGGCTGGGGAGAGGGAAGTCTGGGCCTCCCTACTTAGGCTGCTACCCCCGCGACCTGACCCCGGATAAGAGGACGAAAATGGATGGATGTTGTCTGGGGGTGGGAAGTGGTGGCACAGAGGTTAGAGAAGGCGACTCTGTGATTGGAAGGTTACTGGTTTTACTCCCCTCGTTGAAACTTGAGTGGGAAAGACAAAGCACCCCCACCGTCACCTTGTCATCTGCCTCCACCCCACTTTGGCTCTTTGAGCAAGGCCCTCGTGTGTGTGTGTGTTAGTCCCAGTGGTGATTTAACTCGGCGCTCCTGAAAAATAAAGAAACCATCAATATGATTTTATAAGGAAACTCAGTTCTCAAACCTTAAGGCCCCGGCAGAGCTCTGCGTAAGGCAGTATGCCGCTGTACGCCGTACGTACGCAGAGGCACAAGCGTAGCCCCGCAGGGCACGAACGCGCAAAGCTCAAATTTTACAACCGCGTCCGCGAGGCGCGTTGTCTCACAATAAACTGCCCGGCGCCGGACTGTTTTGTATGTGACACAAATGTATTAACAACCCGTTAAAATACACTAGAATGCAGGAAATGGCATCTACTTTATTCAAAATTTAGCCCCCAGTCAGCACTGAGTACTAAGCACTCCTTACGTTCAAATTCTAGAATCACTGGTGGTGCACCCCACCCCCCAAATAAATAAATAAACAATTGCCATATCTTCATGAGAGTTTGCTCTCTATAGCAGTCCCTGAAAAAGGGAACAGCCCAAAGAAAGAAAGAATAAAGTTTGTTCAGTTTGTCTGTTTTCTGATTGCTGGTATCATCCAGTCAGTCCAAGAGTTAACTCAACTCCCAGTGGACTCTGAACATCCTGGAGGACGGACATACTCTGCAGCCTCAGCACTCCCACATCCACAGAGTTCAGCCTGAAAGCTGCAGGTTTGCAGACTTCTCATCATCTACTGACCTCACAGTCTGCAGCCTGCAGTCTGGACTCTTGATGAGACTCAACAAATGCTGAACATCTGGATCCTTCAGGTGGTTGTTCCTCAGGTCCAGCTGTGTCAGATGGGAGGGGTTGGACTTCAGAGCTGAGACCAGAGAGGCACAGCTGATTTCTGACAACTTGCAGCTCTCCAGTCTGAATCAAGTATAAAGCATGAGCAAACAACTATAATAACATATAAATTACATATGTTTAAAAAACAAATGTAAAAAACACAAAAGCATTATAACTCATATTTGATCCAGTTAAAAATAAAAAGACAGTCAGGGTAAAGCTGTTGTCATCATTCTTTAGTTTGTAGCCAGGTCTCTCTTGTAAATGAGTCCTCGAGGCTCAATGAGATTAACCTGCCTAAATAAAGGTTGAATGAAATAAAACAATAAAGAAACATTTAAAAATCTAAACATTCTATGATTCTAATGAATGATTTTACCTCAGAACCTCCAGTTGACAGTTTGGACCCCCCAGGAAACCACAGAGCTCATCCACTCCAGAGTCAGACAGGTGGTTCTGACTCAGGTCCAGATGTTTCAGATGGGAGGGGTTGGACTTCAGAGCTGAGACCAAAGAAGAACAGCTGATCTCTGACAATCTGCATCTCCTCAATCTGAGTAAAGAATAAAATGTGAGCTAAAAACAAAAATTGAAATGGAAACAAAATTACCGGTATGTACAATAAAGATGTTGAAGACAAAAAAACACAAGTTGAAGTTTTTTTTGTTTTTTTGTTTTTAAACTTTGTTTTAACCAGGTAAATCTCACTGAGATTAAAACTCTATTTTGTAGACCTGGCCAAGAATGGCAGCAGTTTAATACAGAATGCAGGAGCAGGCAGACGCAGGACTTGCTGTTTTCATACAACATGGAAGGAACATCTCAAGATCTTTAACACATTCAGGGAAGTCCTAAGAATTCAGTTCATATGTGTAGTAATACAACCTTCATCTCTGAAACACGTTTTACTGATCCTCTCAGTAAAACAGACATTAACACCATTTTATTACACAAATTTAAATCAATAAGAGACTTCTTTTAATTTGTGTTAATTCAATTATATCAAATGCATAACCTTGTGTTATTCGTGTGAGCAGTGCTATTTTTCAATATGTTGAATGGTCATTGTCATTCTTTAATATGCTGGTGTATTCTTAATATGTGGACACATGAATCAGAATGCTGTCTAAAGTTGAAAAATATGTCAAGTTGAACTTTTCAGATTTGTTTTAGAAATGTTAAGACGTTAATCAGTTAATCTTATAACTGGCGCCTATTTTCTATCTTATCCTAAACTATCTGATCCCTCTTGTCTAAACAATTTATTTCTGATTTTCACTTGACCTCTTCCTCTGCACCTCCTCATGCACGCCTCCTCCCGGTGCCACTGGACAATCGGGAGGGGCTCAGTAACTGGGTCAAATTCCCTTTACAAGTTCCACTTCCTGTTTTTCCTTCAGTCTGCTGGAGGAGTTGAACTATGATGTTCTCCAAAGAGCTGATTTGAACGTCTGTCAAAACGCCAATGACACGTCATCAGCTAAGGACTCATAGCATTGCTGGCTATGAATCTGACCTAGAGCTAAAAAACTCCACTTGAATGAATGTTTCTCTCAAGGAATACTTTTATTCTGAAAACCAACCAAGAAATGCCGTTTTTCTGGTCTGATTAACGCGGACGTCCGGAGACACTGAAACGGTAAAAACGGACAACTGGACCCAAGAAGACTGATAATCTTTGAAGTTAACGAGTCGTCAGATGTTTTTCCAAGTGGACCGACAGCTAGCGAGCGTCTGCCGGAAAGTGTGCGATCTCTGGTTTGCAACACATCTTCCCAAGATAACTCCCTGACTAACTTCTTTTTATCCTCCATCTTACTCCTCCTAAACTTTCCCTTACTGATTCTTGCCAGAACTTTAAGAAATATTTGCCTACAGATATAAAGTAATATGTCATCTCATTACTTGTGTCTGTTGTTCAAAATTGAACCTGTCAACGTTAAGTTTATATGAAAATTGATCAGAACCAATCTTTATACACACGTTTGATGTACAGTAATTTTATGATTCTGTTAAATAAATGATTCATCTCATGGTGAATCAACATAAATTAACGTTTCATGCCTGTTACATCTCATCTGACCACACAATTTATGTGTAAATTCCTTAAAAAGAGAGAACTCGTTTATATTTGATGATAAGGTTGTGTCAGGTAACGGTATATCCTACTAATTCTTACATTTAGTGTATTGGATGGCTCAGTAAATCTGCACCCCCTCATATATACTACATATGAAATGTTACATTTAAATTTTTTATTTAAAATTATATTCAATTCAGTTTATTTATATAGCGCCAAATAACAACAAACTTGTCTCAGGGCACTTTACAGGAACATTCACATACACAGAAAAGCCAATTAGTAAAGTTATCTATCAATACCAATTACTTTTAACAAAATAAATATTTTAATGTTGCTTTTCTTATTTTAGTTTATAGCAAATTTCTCTTATTTTATGTAAACTGCTTTGCAGTTGAACAAGACTTCACTTTTTTTGGTTTGTTTTTAATTAGTGAAAAAAAAAAAAAATCCAACCAGATAATTATAAATGTTTATGTCCAGGCAGAAACAGAAGGAGCGCTCTCTCGTCAGGACTTCACTGTGGGGAGAGAAGGCTGAACTCAGAGTCTCTCCAGGATTAGTTTGTTTGATGACTGACAGGAAAATTAGCCAATCAGATTACTGATAAAAAGTGGGTGGGATTAAAACACGGGATCCAGGACTTCGAGAAGGCGTTGGAAAGGCTGTTTTTTTTGACTATGTAAAGATTGGTGATGCATTCTGATGCAACCTGTAAATTTGACAGTTAACACAGAAATTGTAGTTGCTTTAAAAAGAGATTATTTTAAGATGTACAATGATAATTTTAAACATTACAGTCATGTTTTGGTTTCATTACATGATGACATTTTACAGAAACAGAAAGGAGTCAGCTGTTGTACTTGCGTAATAAAAAGAGTAGAAACTGTAATTAAAGTGGTGTATTTCAATATCCACTCCAGTGCCCCTCTTTTTCATTCATTCAACCTTTATTTATGCAGATAAATCACATTGAGCCTCAAAGACCGAATGCCTCTGGGGTTAATGTTTGGAAGGATGTTGGAATATTTCATCTTTACTGAAGGCCTATCTCTTTTAGTCACTGTTCACCAAAGATATACAAAGATATAAACATCTGGAAAGAAAAAAAGTTTAATTAAACCTTTCAGTAAATGATTTTATTTGAACAAATATAGAAAGCCTCTAACAGTTTCTGTGAACTGACCTCAGAACCCCAAGTCTGCAGTTTGGACTCTCTAGTCCAGAACACAGGAGCCTCACTGCCGTGTCCTTCAGGTCGTTTAGACTCAGGTCCAGTTCTGTCAGATAGGAGGGGTTGGACTTCAAAGCTGAGGCCACGACTTCACAGTGAGTCTCTGAGAGTCGACAGGTAGTTAGTCTGTGATGAGAGAAGTAAAGTCTGGTCAACAGAATGCAATCAGCTGATGTGTTTTAGCAGCTGCTAGCTGAAAAATATGATATAAAGACATGATGTCATAAGAAAATAGACAAAGTAATCTACACACGAGTGCACCTCTGGTTAATTTTCCAAAGTTTCAAAGAGTTTTTAAAGGCAGAGTAAGTGCTGCAGTTCCTGATGGAAACTGGCAGTGTGTTCCATGACTATGTGCCTCTGATGGACACCACCATTTGGCCAAATTTAGTCCTGCGCCGCTGCACATCACAATCTCCTCTGGTCAGTGCTCTTGTGTTTACTGCACTTGTTTTTTTAACTTATAAAATACATTAAAGGAGGAGGAGCAAGTCCATTTAAAACTTTAAAAATCAGGCAAGCATCCATAAAAATATGATAGCTATCAAAATCCAAAATGTTGTACTTATTTATGATGTTACAATAATGATACTGTAAAGGCTTTTTATCAAAAAATTTCAGTAAAAAAAAAGAGACTTTAAGCTTCATGTTGACCTCTGAAGTGTGAGACAATGTAGTATAACTATTAGGCATGTAACGGTTGTAGTGGGTGTACCGAACCGTTTCGGTACAGCACGTTCGGTTCGGTCCACCTCCGTACTGTTTCGGTTATTTTTTCACTCGTTGAACGTTAATATATGCGCCGCGGAACAAAATTTCCTGGGCGCGTTTCAGCACGGAGCTATTATCGCGCAGCACACGCAGCATTAGCCGTTAGCTTCTCGCTGCAGTCTCCTGTTTGTTAACGTTATGGTTTTCTTGTTAAAAGACGAGCACACTAAGCTGTATGTGTGGATGTTGTTTTCGCAAGACTGGCTCTGCAGCAGCCAGCAACACGTCTAACGCGAACTCTTTTGAAACGACTTCATCCGAACGTGAACCAAGAAACAGCAGCTGTTACAGAAACAGCGCTAACAACACAGCTGCATTTAAACAACTTCATCAGGTAGGTAATTTAGATCGGTCCAGATCAATAACACAAACTGTATGAGTTTTTAAAGCGCTGAATCTAAGTCTGAATGTTTTTTATGCACAGTTGATCCTTGCTACGAGACATTCATCACGTCAACACTTAAGTCAAAAAGTTCAGCTCTTTATGAAAAAGCTAAAACTGATTGTGAACAAGTCCTGGAGCTGATTTAAGCCCTGCCCTGATGATGAGTGAGAGATTCAACCGTTCAAGAGGTATTGTACTTTTATTATAATTATTATTTATAATTTATTATTATTTAAAATCATAATCTTATTAACTTATTTTTTTTTACCTCTGTTTTTTATTTCCAGTATTTCCAGTTACAGAGGTAGCATCTCTCTTCCACTTCAGGGAAATCCACCAGAGATCACCTGCTGCAGCTAAGAAGTGTGTGATGACTGAACTGAACTCTGAACTGTTCCAGGACCTGTCCCACCAAGAAGAGGTTGTGAGTAATGAGGACAAATACAGCCACACTGCTGCTACTGGACAAAAACTTGATTAGTTAGATTGTAAACAGTCTGTTGCTGCTTATTGTTCTGGTTCTGACTGTTATTGTATTTATTAAGATTTTTATTATTTTTAATATAATTTATTTATTGTAGAGTGCTGTTTATTTAAAATATCATCCAAATGGGTCACTTTTATTTATTACTACAATACAATACAAACATATTTTTGGCATATTTTCAAAATAAACATTTTGTAAGTCTTTATTTTGTCTTTTTTTTTTGGTACCGAAAATAAACCGAAAATAAACCGAACCGAGCCCTCCTTGTAATTGAACCGAACCGAAATGTGATTTTAGCTTACCGTTACACCCCTAATAACTACCGGTATAGGCGATATGGCTGAAGATCATGGCATGCATGTAAGCCTTTGCTGATTCTGTTGTCAGAGGTCTTATATGTTTGAAGTTTGCCAGATTAAGTTTAATTATATGTGAAATTCTCTTTACATGTTGCTTGAAATTTAGATTGGAATCAAAAATTACTCAAAGGTATTTAAATTGTTCAACCACATCTAATGTCTCACCACTGACTAACACAGATGCACAAATCTGCACTTATTGGTCCAGTTTCCCACCTCATCTTTTGCAGACTCCATTTTCTTTTAATAAATTTTAATGGACTACAAGCACTACCCTGTGGGGTTCAGTTTTCTAATGTGTGTGTCTCTGAATATTCTGCTCCAATGCTTAACCAAATTTTCCTACATAAAGTCTTCCACCCATTTATATGCTCTGCCCCTAGTTCTCAGTGAATTCAACTTTATTAATAATCCTTCTTTCCATAGCATTTTTTTTTCATTCAAACTTTATTTACACAGGTTAGTCTCATTGAGTAATGAGGACTCTTTTACAAGAGAGACCTGGTTTAAACGAAGAACACAGATGAGGTACAGAGAATAATAGATGATCAAATAAAATATATAAAATGAAAAGTAAATAAAGGAAATGATATAAAAACAAAAACATATCATAAGCTTTTTCTACATAAAAAAAAACTGCAACCACTACCTCTTTGTTAGTCTGTGCTTTCCTGATGTCCGATTCCAAACATTAAATAAAGTCCATAGCGTTGCGACCCCTTCAAAACCCACTTTGATACAGTGACAAAAGGCCTCTAATTTCTAAGACATACAGTGCATCCAGAAAATATTCAGGGTTTTACTTTTTCCACATTTTATGTTACAGCCTAATTCTAAATTATATTAATATTTCCCCCAAAATTCTTCATTTTTTATTTTATTTTGTTGAATTTTTATTCATTTCATTTAATTAAAAACCATAACAACTCAAAAATAATACCAAAAAAAGTATACAGTCAAAGTAAAAAAAACAAGACAAGCAACGAATTCAGTGAGTTAAAAGCAACATCAACTCAAACAATAACTTTAGTGGATTAAATTAGGAGTTTTTTGTATTCTGTCAAATAACTCTCCTTTAACATTCTCTTAAATATATATTGAGATCTGGCATTTTTAAACGTATCCTCCAGACCATTCCATAATCCTATCCCCTGGATTACAGTGGACTGTTCTTTTAAACTAGTGCTAAAATAAGGCTTCACAAACATTTCTATCCCTTTAAGAAAATAAACACTCTCCCTTTTAACAAAATGTACTTGAATATTGACAGGCAATATGCTTTTATGAGCCCTATACATAATCTGCAAAATGTTATTATTGACCAAATCATAGAATTTCAATATCTGCAGTTGACAAAACAATACATTTGATGGATGTCTATAATTTTGTCTGGTGATAATTCGGACAGCTCTTTTCTGTAAAATAAAAAGTGGATGTGTAATTGTTTTACATGCTTTGCCTCAGACTTCAATACTGTAAATTAAATGAGGAAAAATTAGTGCATTATGCAACATAAATAATGCTTTTTCATTGAACAACTCCTCTACTTTGTACAGAATTGATGTCGATATTGCTATTTTTGTTCTTAAGGTATTTATATGAGATTTCCATGTAAATTTTTCATCAATAATAACACCCAAGAATTTCACCTCATTAAAGCTGCTGTATGTAAGTTATTTTTTAAACATATTTCTTCACTCTGCCACTATCTCTTGATATATTGATGTTTGAAAGGTAATATCTGATAAAAACTATAGTCCTCTAGCGTTTCCCGGTGGTAATAAAAGCATTTATAAAAACCAAAGCGCCCGCGGTTAACCAGCCAATAAAAACAGCCAGCCAATAAAAACCGAGCTTCTAACTTCTCACCCCCCAACCCACGCCCCTGCCTGTCAGCCTTGCTGCAGCCGCGCAGGTTCTCGTTGAAATAATTGCAAAGCGATGCAAAACTGTTTTGTATGTGACACAAATGTATTAAATATCCCTTCTTCATCCCTGCTCTGGACTTTTATTTTGTTTTTTTGCCAAAAGTCGAGTGATCGCTTCTTCCTCCAGACCTTGACTGACAGAAATGAGGAAGTCACGAGCGAATTAAATCATGTCCAACGTGGCTGCGTGAAGCTCTGCTGATTTCATGGTGTTTTTGTTTTGCTGGACCAGTGCTCCATGTTTTTATTTTATTTTTTATAACGTTTTATTAACATATAATCACAGAAGTTAGCAGCGCCTGAGACGGGACGTAGTGGAGGCGGAGCATTCCAGACATTCCAGACCTCCACTGACAGAAATGAGGAAGTCACGAGCGAATTAAATCATGTCCAACGTGGCTGCGTGAAGCTCTGCTGATTTCAGGGTGTTTTTGTGTTGCTGGACCAGTGCTCCATGTTTTAATTTTATTTCTTAGAACGTTTTATTAACATATAATCACAGAACTTTGCAGCGGCTGAGACGGGACGTAGTGGAAGCAGAGCATTCCAGGCTGCAGCGCGAGCGAGGTGGAGCTGAGTCATATATGGCTCTGAGTGAGGAGGGACCAGAAACGTGTCTCTGTTCAAAATGTTTCTAAGTGCCAGCGTATTCCAGAAACTGCAGACGGCACCTTTAATTCTAAGAATCTGAATTCCATCTACCATAAATGGAGCATCAACCTGTCTTTTACTGTTACTGAATATCATATACGTTTTATGTAGTTCTATTTCGTGTAAGCTACACCCTTTAAAAGTTGTCGCTATTTGGGTTTACCCGCACGCAGCGCGCCACAACACTGAAAAACTTCTAGTCCACGCCCACCTGCTGTGGGCCCCACCCGGTCCGCTATAAAACCGCATCTGGACCGGTGTTCGGCTCCCATTTTTCTTCAGCCAACGCTAAGAACACATGATGACTTCCACAAAGACTTCAACTCAGTCGCTGCCCCTAAACTGTGGAACGAGCTGCCTTTGCACGTCAGACAAACTGACTCACTTCCTGTTTTTAAATCTGCTCTGATGACACATTTTTTCTCTTTGGCTTTTAACACAGCTTGAAATGCATACCTGCAAACTCAGAAGGGATGAAAAAGGTGACAAATGTTGCACCAAACGTTATTAATTTTTGAATAAAGTAGATGCCATTTCCTGCATTCTGGTGTATTTTAACAAGTTGTTAAACATCTATGTTCACCTACATGTAAACACTTGATTCAATAACTATTTTAGAGACATCTAACAAAATAAAGTCATGTCCTGTGGACAGATTAAAAAATTGTTGAAATTATTATTGATCATGCATCAGGATATTTTAGAGACACCTCATTCAACTAGTTCATATAGCTATCATCCTGTTTTTAAACTCACTCCTGTGGCTAAGATAATGAAATTAATGTGGCAATTTATCACAGTGACTTTAGAGGTGCAATTGAGTTTTATTTTGTTAACTTTTTATTTAGTTTTATTGGTAACACAACATGCCATTATACTATACAATGGTGACACTCAACTGCACATATAACAATAAGAATAAACTTTACCCAATGAACAGGTGACATTTTAATAACATGTTATTGAGCCGTTTACATACATATGTAATTTATCATTTTCAACAGGAATATTTCCAGATAATATGAAAGTAGCTAAGGTCGTTCCTCTTTTTAAAAATGGTGATAAATGTGTGTTCAACAATTATAGACCTATATCCTTGTTACCACAGTTTTCAAAAATTCTTGAAAAACTATTTGTAAACAGACTAGATCAATTTATAGATAAACAAAATATTCTAAGCAACAGTCAGTATGGGTTTAGAGCAAAAAACTCTACATCAATGGCTCTCATGGAATTAATGGAACAAATAACTACTGCTGTCGATCAAAAACAATATTGTATCAGTATTTTTGTTGATTTAAAAAAAGCATTCGATACTATTGATCACACCATTCTCCTTGAAAAACTGAACAAATATGGTATTATCAGCAACAAACTCAAATCAGAGCTCGGAAGATTGGAGCTGTTAAGAACATCCTTCTGGAAGCAGACGCGCTCCAGGGGAAAGAAAAGGAAGAGGTGCTCCCGAGGAAAGAAGAGGGGTTGCCGAGCAGGAATTATGACGAGACTGCGGGCAGACGCTAAAACCGGTAGACCCCCGATGCCGGCTCTTTTTCTGTCTAACGTCCGCTCGCTGGACAACAAAATGGATCTACTTCGTTTGAGAGTGACCACGTCGGAGGAGATGAGAAGGTGCTCCGTGCTCTGCCTCACGGAAACGTGGATCTCTGAGGATACACCGGACTCTGTTTATGAGCTGGATAACAGACTCTTTTTCAGAACAGACCGGTGCACCGAGACTACGGGGAAAACACGAGGCGGTGGTGTTTGTATTTACGTGAACAAAGACTGGTGCACGAACTGTTCCGTGATCAAAAAACTTTGTTCAGCTGCCGTCGAGTTGATCACAGTAAGATGTCGGCCGCATTATCTTCCCCGCGACCATGTTGTGATTTTAATATCAGTTATTTACATAGCACCCAATGCTAATGCTAATGACGCCCAGGGAGAAATGGACCTTACCAAGCTACGCCCACAGGGCTGCGTTTCATTGGCTAATGCCCATAACACGTCACAGCGCAGCTTCCACGTGCGTGCCGTCTCACAAAACAAACGCTACGGTAGCGTTTGTGAGACCGGCACCACATGCTACTTACATTGCTAGCTAGCATACGTGCAGAATTTTTCTGCGTCAGGGCTGGAAAAATGCTCCTCCACCGTCAGTGGGGTATCTGTACAGGAGATGTCAGGTACCCTGACCGTATTTGTGGAAGTAAAATTCACCGTTTCCCTATATGTGAAACTGAATGCCTTGCTTGGATCAAAGCTTGTGCACGACCACAAAACTGAACAATTATTTCTTTCACCAGCAGAGAAGGGTTGACCTGCTTTTGAAACCTGCTAGTTAACAACACGCGGTCACGATGAGAGAAAGCCACAGTTCACTGAACGTCCTGGAAGTTGGGAAGAAACAGCTCTGCTAACCCCACATGAGCTAGCTAACACAACGAGCTCTACTGTCGATTTCACCTAAAACTGCACAAAATCGTGACACGAAGGCTGGATTTTAACTAACACACCGAACGGCTGAGCTCGTTAGCCCTCACAAAAGTCGCTGTCGGCGTGTTTAGCAGCTAAAGCAGCAACGGCTAACCAACCACTTAAGGAATGAATGGAGATTACAGTTAGCATTAGCTTTGCGACCAAGGCACACAAACTTTTGCCAACAATAGAAATCGCTGATTTCAAAAGTAACCCTCAAAACCATGAATGCCTGACTTACCCAGCCTTGCAGGACAATAGGCATCAGTGATCCTGTCCACAGCTGTAATAATGCTGAGCCTGAGCGTGTGAGGAGCTGATGTTTTCCTCATCAGACAGTAGCATTAGCGGTGACGCGCACGCTGTTGGAGGCATCGCGTGGATCAAACAACTTGATAACGTCCAAAAAAAATAACATGAACTTGTTGGTTCCCCTGTCCATTGTCATGGCTGATATTTTGTTGGAATCTGGCAGAAATGATACACTATTCGACTCAGAAATACCCTGCAGAGTCAGTAGACGCCATATTTTCCATTGACACTCATGTTGCGCTTGGGAGACGTGCAGCCATGTTGGAGCTTAGGGGGCGTTTCTGGGCGGAGCTTGGTAAGGTCCATTCACGACTTACTCACCTCGCTGCAGTGTAAATATCCTGAGGGGCTCTTCATTGTTTGCGGAGACGTCAATCACGTAGATCTTCAAGTCTCCCTCCCAGCTGGAGCAACAACACCACCAGCCTGATCAAGAAAAGTCATCAGAGACTCTACTTCCTCAGACGGCTGAGACGAGCTGGTCTGAGCAGCCCAGTCCTCACCTCCTTCTACAGGTGTGCAGTGGAGAGCATCCTGTGCTCCAGCATCAACGTGTGGCATGGAGGCTGCACAGTTGAAGAGAGGAAAGCTCTGCAGAGAGTGGTGAAGGCTGCACAGAAGTCTGTTGGAGTCAGTCTCCCCACAATCACAGACATTTATACCTCCAGATGCAGGAAAAGAGCCACCTGCATCATGAAAGACCTCACTCATCCAGCACACTCACTCTTTGCCCCACTCCCCTCAGGACGGAGGTTGAGGAGCATCAAGTGTAGAACCACTAGACTGAGGAACAGCTTCTACCCTGAGGCTGTTAGACTCATGAATAAATAAAAATAAAATAAAAAATAAACACTGCAAAATATCACATCATGCTGATGCTGATCTGTTTTCTTGTTGCTGTGTTCATCTGTGTTCATCTGTGACCATCTGCTCATACAAACTCATGTTCGTGCTGCTGTTTATTCCCACTATATTAGGCTTAGTGTATTACTAGTTGATGTTTTTCTTAGTTAGTTCTAGATGTTATTACTGTTTTTCTCTTTCATTTGTTGTTGGATGTGTAGTAATATAGGAAGGGGTCAGTTTACTGACTTACCTATATTTTAGATGTATAAATTGGCAGGGTTTAGACTGAGATAAAAATACATCATTAATTAAACGGGTTCTCTCTTTTTCAGCTTAATACCAATAATTCTATACCTTGACCAGATGTAATTCACAGGAAACGTTAAACTTATGTTGGAACAGCAGGACTGGTCCATTTATTTAACATAATCAATAAATTACATCAACATTTGTACATGATTGGATCGATCATTTTTCCTATAATTAACTTCAGCATAGATGAAACATAGGAACAACAGAACAAGTAAAGGATGATATTTTACTCATTTCAATTCTGCAGGTACATTAACTTAGTTTCTGGCTTAGGAAGATAAAGGTTTAGGAGGAGAAAAATGGAGGAAGAAAAGTTAAGAGTCAGGGAGTTATCTTGATGTGTTTAACCAGAAACATGGCAGCTCTCCGGCTGAACTCGGCTACACGTTGGTACCCTTGGCAAAGCATTTGACGACTTTTACCTCGTGAAGATGGTCAGTCTCCCTCGGTCCAGTTTGGTCAGTTCGTTTACCGTTCTCAGCGTCTCCAGACGTGCGCCTTGACTCGAACCGAAAGTAACAGCAGCTCCTGGTGTTGTTGTTCAAGATAAGACGTTCCGTAAAGGAATGTCAATAAAGTGAAGCTTTTCACAGCTTGAAATAGATTTATAACTTGGCATGTTATAAATCTTTTAACTGAATGACGTGGTCATTAGCGTGTTGACCAGACGATCATCAGTTCTTTGGGGAGCCTCATCAGGGCATTGAGGTCCTCAGCAAACTCCTCAGTTCCAGCAAAAGCTTAGAACTTTAAGGAAGGATCTGTGATCAGTGACTTGTTGTTCTTCTCTGATTGGTCCAAACAAACCAGTGGATGAAGGTCACTCGGATAGGAGAAGATCAGTTTTTAGAACAGAGAAGAAGTTGTTTAGAATGAAGACAGAGAAACAGATTAGACTGGAGCCAGCTTCATAAAACAACTGATTAAAACTGTGTTCTAACTTCTAACAAAACTGATCGAGTTCAGTCTGACATATTAATTCACTTTCACCGTTTGATTCATCATATGAAGAAGTGATCATTATTTTGAAATAACATTGGATTTCCAACTTGAATTAAACAGTTTGAATTAAACAGTCTTTGACTTAACAAACATTGAATTCAATAATGCTTATACAAGTAACACAAGGTTATTCATTAACACAAAAAGAGGAATAAGAGAGTCTCTTATGACTTATTGTGTTTTGATTCAAAATAATGTAATAAAATAGTGTTAATGTCCTTTTTCTGAGAGTATCAGTGAAAAGGTGTCACTGGGACAGTTCAAGTATCAGAACGGGCATGGTCATGCCCACTACAGATGTAACTGGGACCTCGTGTACATAATCTTGTTTTCATCACATGTACCACATGCGGTGCAAATGACAATAAAGACTCTCTGACTCTGACTCTCTGAGCTTTCAATAAGCACGTCTTCACAGCAACGAGAGGAGATAAAACGCTTGACCAAGTCTACACTTATGTAAAGGGGGCATACACGGCGAAGACACGCCCACCGCTCGGAGCTTCCGATCACGGCTCTCTGATCCTGGCCCCAAGACAGCTCCCCCCACTCAGGCGCTCCAAGCCGGAACAAAGAGAGATAAGAATCTGGCCTCAAGGCAGCACCTCCATGCTGAAAGACTGTTTTGAGAAGACAAACTGGTCTGTTTTCAGGGAGGCAGCTACTGAAGGGAGCTCAGTTGACCTGGAACTCTATGCTTCCTCAGTCCTGGGCTACATCAGTACATGCTCTGAAAATGTATCCATAAAAAAATATGTTAAATCTTACCCGAACCGAAAACCCTGGTTAAATAAAGAAGTTCACGCCTTGCTAGCAGCCAGGGACACTGCATTCAAGTCCGGAGATAAAGAGGAGCTGAGAAAGAGCAGGAAAGAACTGAAGGATGGCATTAAGAAGGCCAAGGCCACGTATGCACAGAGGATCGAGGGACAGTTCACCTCACAAGACCCACGGAGCATGTGGAAGGGTATTAAATGCATAACAGATTACAAAGGCAAGAACAAACAATGTCCCAGGGACCCATCTCTGCCTGATGCCCTCAATAAGTTTTATGCACGTTTTGATGATCCAAACAGACCAGCTAGCACCAGACTCACCTCATCACCAGATGAAGAGCATCTCAGAGTGACCGCAGCAGAAGTGAGAGGCAGTCTCAGAAAGATTAATCCTCATAAAGCAACCGGACCAGACAACATCCCAGGGAAAGTTCTGAAGGAATGTGCGGACCAGCTCTGTGAGGTGCTGGCTGACATCTTCACCACCTCACTTGCACTGGAGTCAGTTCCCACCTGCCTGAAGACCGCGACCATCATCCCAGTCCCAAAGAGCTCCACAGTGACTGGTCTGAATGACTATAGACCAGTGGCCCTCACCCCGGTAGTCGCTAAATGTTTTGAGAAACTGGTCATGACCCACATCAAGGCAACCGTCAACATCAACGAGGACCCTCATCAATACGCATACCGCGAGAACCGATCAACAGAGGACGCCATTTCTTCCGTGGTCCACACTGCTCTCACCCACCTGGATCAGAAGGACTCATACGTGCGTCTGCTCTTTGTGGACTTCACATCTGCCTTCAACACCATGATCCCCCAAACTCTGATAGACAAACTATCTACACTTGGACTAAGCCCCTCCATTTGTAACTGGGTACTAGACTTCTTAACAGACAGACCACAGTCCGTGAAGATCCACAACTTCTCCTCCTCCACCATAACCCTCAGCACTGGCTCTCCTCAAGGATGTGTGCTGAGCCCCCTTCTGTTCACTCTGCTCACATATGATTGTACAGCCACACTTCCAGGCTGTCATATTGTTAAGTTTGCAGATGATACAGCGGTGGTGGGATGCATCACAAACAATGATGAGTCCAGCTACAGACAGGAGGTGGAACACCTGGAGAGCTGGTGCAAAGAGAATAATCTTCACATGAATGTGAAGAAGACAAAGGAGATGATTGTGGACTTCAGAAGGAACAAACACACCCACGCCCCACTGAAAATAGGTGGGTCTGCAGTGGAAGTGGTCTCCAGCTACAAATACTTGGGTGTACACATGAATGATAACCTCAGCTGGAGCAACAACACCACCAGCCTGATCAAGAAAGGTCATCAGAGACTCTACTTCCTCAGACGGCTGAGACGAGCTGGTCTGAGCAGCCCAGTTCTCACCTCGTTCTACAGGTGTGCAGTGGAGAGCGTCCTGTGCTCCAGCATCAACGTGTGGCATGGAGGCTGCACAGTTGAAGAGAGGAAAGCTCTACAGAGAGTGGTGAAGGCTGCACAGAAGTCTGTTGGAGTCAGTCTCCCCACCATCACAGACATTTACACCTCCAGATGCAGGAAAAGAGCCACCTGCATCATGAAAGACCTCACTCACCCAGCACACTCACTCTTTGCCCCACTCCCCTCAGGACGGAGGTTGAGGAGCATCAAATGTAGAACCACTAGACTGAGGAACAGCTTCTACCCTGAGGCTGTTAGACTCATGAATAAATAAAAATAAAATAAAAATAAACACTGCAAAATATCACATCATGCTGATGCTGATCTGTTTTCTTGTTGCTGTGTTCATCTGTGTTCATCTGTGACCATCTGCTCATACAAACTCATGTTCGTGCTGCTGTTTATTTCCACTATATTAGGCTTAGTGTATTACTAGTTGATGTTTTTCTTAGTTAATTCTAGATGTTATTACTGTTTTTCTCTTGCATTTGTTGTTGGATGTAACTGGGACCCCGTGTACATAATCTCGTTTTCATCACATGTACCACATGCGGTGCAAATGACAATAAAGACTCTCTGACTCTGACTCTATTAGAGGACCAGCATTACAGTGGGTATCTAGCTACTTAAAAGATAGGAAACAATTTGTACAAATAAATGATGTAAGATCTGACCTCTGTAATATCACATGTGGAGTTCCCCAAGGCTCTGTACTTGGACCAAAGCTTTTTATTTTATATGTGAATGACTTGGTAAATGTGTCAGGACTCCTTAAATGTGTACTTTTTGCTGATGATACCACTTTTTTCTGTTTAGGTGAAGATATAGAACAAATGTTGGAATTGATAAAGACAGAATTTGTCAAGATACAAACTTGGTTTAAAATAAATAAATTATCATTAAATCTAGAAAAAACTAATTACATGATATTCGGTAATAAAAAGAAAACTGTTGATGTTCCACTCAAAATTGAGGATGTTGAGATTTGTAGAGTGAGTGAGGTGAAGTTTTTGGGTGTTATCATTGATGACAAACTGACATGGAAACAACACATAAATTCTGTAAGAATAAAAATAGCTAAATCGATTGCAGTACTGTACAAAGTCAGAGACCTATT
Source organism: Garcialebias charrua (assembly GCA_038048925.1). Taxonomy (NCBI): domain Eukaryota; kingdom Metazoa; phylum Chordata; class Actinopteri; order Cyprinodontiformes; family Rivulidae; genus Garcialebias; species Garcialebias charrua. The sequence goes on from JBBPBX010004841.1 coordinate 66,111, forward strand.
GAATGATAAAGCTCTGTATTTGTTGTATAACACAATCATTGTTCCACACTTAATCTATTGTATTGATGTTTGGGGGAATGCGTGTAAAACAATCACAAAGCCTATTTTTGTATTACAGAAAAGAGCTGTAAGAATTATCACTAGAAAACATTACCGTCATCCATCAAGTACATTATTTTATCAACTGAAGTTATTGAAGTTCCATGATTTGGTAGACTATAATATTTTATCAGTTATGTATAGGGCTCAAAATAATGCATTACCTTTAAATATCCAAATGCATTTTGTTAAAAGACAAAGTTGTTATAATCTTAAGGGGACAGAGATGTTTGTAAAACCACAATTCAGAACTAGTTTGAAGGGACGTTCTACCTCAATCCAGGGAATTAGATTATGGAATGGCTTGGAGAATGTAGTTAAAAATGCCAAGTCAATGTTTACATTTAAGAAAATGATCAAAACAAATGTGTTAAAAAAAATATATGAAATAGCGTAATGTGTATTGTATTAGTTAGAAAATTAGAAAGAGTTAGTCATTTTGTACTGTTGGTTGAAGATTATTATTGTTTAATCTGATTGTTGGAAAAAGTTGGTTGAAGATTATTATTGTTTACATGGTTGATTATTGTTGTTTAATCTGATTGTTGGAAGTAAGGGGCAGATATAATAAGATTTATTCTTCTTTCTGCTACCTTTCATTTTTTTATATTTTGTACATCATTTATGGGATTGTCTTGTATTGTTTCTTTTGTAAAAAAAATGAACAAATTTAATAAACATAAACATAAACATAACCACCAACAGTGAATTTAGGAGGGGCTTTTTACAGTTTTCTGATTTAGTGATAGACTCAGAACAGCATCACTGATTTTTAACTATTTTACTTTTCAGACAATGTGTTACCTGGGCTCTCGCCTCTACAGCATAAGGAAAAATTTGCTCTTTAACAACTTTTGACTTTAGGAAAAAATACATTTATTAACATATCCCAATATAATTAGGACATACACAAAAAAGATGGCTAGTCAAAAAATACAAATAAAAAAAGGCATTCAATACAGAGCAGAGACACTGACATTATGTTTTCTCACTTTGAAACAGAACACATGTGGTTTAATGTAGAGACTTATGCCCCTTTTCCACTTGGTGGCGCGGGTCGGATGTGACGTCATATTTGTGTGCCAAACGCGCGTTGGACAGCATTTCCACCTCACAGATGCGCGGCGCCACGCCAAGATTCCGGACTCATCTCATAGCAGGGCCGAGGCCGGCTGGACCCGAACCGTGGGGAGGAGGCTGGACTTTGTTGACATTATGAATGTTTTTGTGATGCTCTCATTTTGTTTGGATTTGTTTTTCTTTTATTGGCTTGTTTTTATTGGCCTAAAGATGCATCATGTGACTTTTTAATTCACTGCACCTGTGCAGCTTTGATTAATAAAACGTGTGTGCTCCTGCAAACAACACTCTGGGAAAGTGAGGTGAAGCAACATGAAACCAAACTATGTTCAAGCGTCACATTTAATGCTGAGCCAAAAGTGAACTCTGTTAACAAGACTTACTGCTGCTGTTGCTTCATCCACACCGTGGTGAAGTTATTTTATGACTGGGTCATGTTTTTCTCTGTGGTTCTTCTGTGTCGTGTTGTCACTTTTCAAAGCTGCAATGTTGCGCAGTTTTTATTTTTATGAAGCGTGGAGCTCCCACACGTTGAAGGACTTGGTTGAACATTTTCTCTGCGTCGGTCATTTGTAAAATTGTCTTAATTTCATTTGAAAACACCGGTGCCTCTGCCCTGCTTCCGCCTCTCCTCTCACCCTGTTCAACTGCGCGCTACGGAGGTTTTCGCTGTCGGCTCCTCCCCCTCCCCACCATCGTCTGTCTTGACTGTGATTGGCCAAAATGATGCGCTTCAACAAATATGTTATATTGTCGAGAAGATGTATTGCTGTGTCTTGAAATCCAGTCAGTGGGAAATGATGCCGTCTATCATTCAACGGGTCTGACCCCCCCCCCTCCCCGAAAACAAAAACTCATCGGATCTACACGATTCACGTAAATGATATATTTTGCTTTGAAAACGGCGATTTTCACCGAAAGGTGACTAGTTTGCAGGTATGGAAATGTTGGTTTTACTGTTTTTAAGTTATTTGTTTTATAGTTTTTACTGTTTTGTTGAGCTAGGGATGGGAATCGAGAACCGGTTCTTTTAAAGAACCGGTTCTTTATAGTTCAATTCTCTGGAATTGTAGGCTGCTTGTCTTAACGATTCAGTTTATCGGTTCTCTGAGTCGTTCTTCTGACTCGTTCTACTGACTCGACGTGGTGACGCATTTACGTGATGACATCACAGACATGCGCGATGCGCCGTATCAACATGCCGTCAAGGAAAAAGCGAAGACGAAACCAGGTCTACTTGCAACACATGCAAAGCGTCGATTACAATAAAGGGCGGAAATACTTCTAACATGCAGAGAGAAGCATTTGAGCACTCAGTATGAGGTGAGTTTGCACAAATGTACTGTCTTTAACACGCTGCTTCGTGACGCTGCTTCGGTGGTGGTGGAAGCGGAGCTAACAAGCTAGCGTCCTCCTCTGTTTTAAATGTTGCAGCACGTAACGTTAAAATCCTCCAGTTCCTGTCACTTGTTACTTTTTTGCTTTACTGCTTCGACTGTGTTGTATAAATAATCTCCATCTCATGTAATAACATTTAGCTGACGAGGATTGCTGGAGTCTGGCTGGCTCAGAGGCTGTTGCTAGCACACTTAGCTTTCAGGATGACGATATTAACACAACAGACCTAAAAATGCCACCGTAGAAATGGGAGCAAAAACAAAAGTGTTTTATATTTTTGTTCAGTGTGTTTCATTGTAGCCTCTTTCTGTTGTGAGAGCTTTATTTGCTGCTCAGTGTTTTTAATGGTGAATTTCTTCTGAAGCTGGCAGAGCTGAGAGATGAAGAGGGAGGCAGAAGAGGATGAAGATGATAACTATGTAAGTTTTGTTTTTTGTAATGAAAGATGATAGACTGCATGGATTATTACACTATTTATTTTAAAATTGAAACTTGTGCTTCTGGCAGAGCTGGGAGAGGCGCAGAGAGAGAGACACAGAGGGAGGCAGAAGAGCATGAAGATGTAAGTTTTGTTTTTTGTAATGAAAGATGATAGATTGCATGGATTATTACACTATTTTAAAATTGAAACTTGTGAATTACAAGTTGTGGTTAATAATGTTAATTAGGAATTATTTTTTCATAAAAGTTCTATTTTTGTTCTGGTGAAAGAGCATTAAATACTTCATGCACACAAATGGTGTACTATATATTTTTTGCCTAACCCAATGAGAATTGATGACAGAATTGATAAGGAATTGAATCGATAAATGATATCGATAAAGGAATTGATATCGATAATTTCTTAACAATTCCCATCCCTATGTTGAGCTATGTTAATTTACGCTCTTATGCTCTTATTGTGAAGAGCAGGAATTCTATTTCCGGCTTCCTCTATGAGGGACTTCTTCTTCTTCTGTTAGTACGACGAGTAGTAGTCTTCGTGTTGAATAAATATGGCGTGTTCGGCCTAAAGAAAGAACCAAGCATCCTGCTTATTTCCATCCCTGGGACGCCAGAAGTAGCTGTGTACTACTCACATCCCTTAACAGGTTATGGAGCCCAGACATCTCAGGATGCAGGTGAGATGGAAATGAGTAAAAAGAAGCTTGCAGAAGAAGTTTAACGCGACGAAGTAACGCGACAGAAGTTTGCGCGCGAATGAGCGCATGACGAAGCTAACGAGCTAACTAGCAAGCAAGCTAATGCCACAAAGCTAAAGGCCGGCGCAGAGCTCCGCGCGCGCCCCGCTGTGTGAGCGCCGTGCGTGCGCCGCTTGTACAAGCCTTTGAACGCTCGCGCGAACGCGCCAAGCTCCAATTTTATGACCGCGCACGCTTGCGCAGTGTCTGACCACAAACTTCCCCGGCGCCGGACTGTTTTGTATGTTACACAAATGAATTAAATTCCTCTTCTTTATCGCTGATCAGGACTTTTCTTTTGTTTTTTTGCCTAAAGTCAAGTAATCGCTTCATCCTCCCTTCACTCCATGAATGAAATGAATGAATTCATGTCCTACCTGGCAGCGGGAGGTTTTAAGTATTTCCTGGTTGGCTATGGGCTGCTGGAATAGCGCTCCCTGTTTTTATTTTTATTTTTTAGAAGTTTATATAACATATAAAGTGATAAAAGACCGCCGCGCAGCAGCGGAGCAAACAGCTGTTCGTCTGGACCAAATCCAGCACTCGTGTCTCATGAGCTGTCAATCATTTCAGTAGGCGTGTCAGCAAGTGACCAATCAGCGAGCTCAGTTGAGTCCCCTTCGTGCGCAGCTGCTCATATTACAACAAGGATCAGGACCGAGAACGAGAAAAGAGCTGTGCCAATGAACGCGCGCGCACACAATGCGCGCGTCGAGCTCCGTTCGGACAACCGCGGAGCTCTGCGCCGGCCTTAAGCAAGCTAACACCACGAAGCTAAGCAAGCTAACGCCACAAAGCTATGGCGAACAGAGGAGCGAATATATTTGTATCTCCACTTCTTTTTGATGGATGTGAAGAAAAATATGACTTATGGGAGACAAGATTTCTTGCCAACTTGCACACACTGAAGTTGAAAGAAACCATTCTGGTCGAACCAGACACCGATGACGCAGCAAAACTAGCTGAAGATAGACGGAAAAATGAGGACTGTTATGTGGAGCTAGTTAAACTGCTGGATGATAAAAGTCTCTCACTGATAAGGCACGAAGCGGATGATGATGGGAGGAAAGCCCTGAAAATTTTGAGAGAACATTATTCAGGGAAAAGCAAACCAAGAATAATAAATCTGTACACATCGTTGACAAAGCTTAAAATGGCGAACACTGAGAGTGTTACAGAGTATATTTATACATTGTCAACTTCTCCTTTAAAACGAACCGCCCCCCACAAAATTCTGGCTACGCCCATGTATAAGAGCTGAAAACCTCATCACAGCTTTAAGAAATGCTGGTGAAAGCATGAGTGATGGACTGTTAGTGGCCATGGTATTAAATGGACTACCAGAATCCTTCAAACCGCTTGCTGTCCACATTAGTCAAGATGAATAAAACATTACATTTACAGACTTTAAGAGAAAACAGAGTCTACGAAGAAACTGAACAAATGAAAACAAGAGTCTTCTGACAATGTAATGAAAACCTACACAAGATACAATAGACATTTTTCTAACCTGAATACAAGCAACAAGAAAAATGAAGAAGAAGCAAATGTAAAATGCTACAAGTGTGGAATTAAAGAGCACAAAGCCAGAACATGTTTAAAGAGAGTGTGGTGCAACTTCTGTAAGAGTAACACACACAAAGAAACACTGTGCAAGAAGAAGGGGAATCAAGATGGATTCTGGCGAGTTTCAGAAGATCCACAAAGAGAACAAGATCAGCTTTTCAAAGCAGAGCTTAAACGAAGTAAGGATCAAACAGACGTCAACTTAAAAGGCATCATGGTGGACGCCGGAGCAACTTCCCACATAGTGAATGACATCAGAAAGTTTAAAGATTTTGATGAAACTTTCCAGCCCAACTCACACACCGACGGAACCAGATGTGCAGGAATGGCGCAGAAAAGAGGAACAGCCATAATCCATCTACAGGACAACAGAGGACATCACCATCGAGCGTAACTGAGGGATGCACTCTACATGCCTTCTTATCCCCACGACATCTTCTCAGTGGTAAGAGCAACAAACGGAGGTGCGATCATCACATTCAAGAAAGGAAACAGTCACATGATCGCGAAAGATAACAGCAGGTTTGACTTTTATGAAAGTGAAAATCTCCTTTATCTGCCAACTGTTGAAATGAGCAGTGATCAATGTAAAATATGTCATGATATGCAAACCTGGCACGAAATACTAGGTCACTGTAACTATGAAGATGTAAGAAAGCTTCAAAATGTTGTAAAAGGTATGGAAATCAAAGGTAACATGACAAAACCTGAAAAACTTGGTGAAGTATGTACTCAAGGCAAATTTGTACAGAACAGAAACAGGGAAGCTGACAGAAAAGCAAAGTCACCTTTAGAAATGGTACACACTGATTTAAATGGTCCAATGAAAAACACAAGTATAGAAGGGCATAAATATGCACAATCTTTCACAGATGACTACTCAGGCACAATATTTGTGTATTTTCTTAAAAGTAAGAGTGACGTGGTACAAGCCACAGAAAGATTTATTGCAGATTCATCACCTTATGGTGAAATCAGATGCATTCGTTCAGAACGGCACTGAATTTACAAGCAGAGATTTTAAGACACTGCCAATTAAGAATAAAATTAGACATGAGACTTCAGCGCCGTACTCTCCTCACCAGAACTGCACAGCCGAAAGAGGATGGAGAACTCTTTTTGACATGAGTAGATGTATGTTGATTGAAAGCAACTTACCTGTAAAACTATGGAACTATGCAGTACAGACTGCCGCCTACGTCAGGAACAGGTGCTACAGCAGAAGCACAAAGAAAACTCCATATGAACTAATCACAGGTAATCTACCTAATGTGTCAAAACTACAAAAGTTTGGGTCAACATGTTTTCCTTACAAGCAGGACAAAGGAAAATTAGATCCTAGAAGTGAGCAAGGTATTTTTGTCGGATACGATAAGAACAACCCAGCTTATCTGGTCTATTATCCAGAAACTGAGAAAGTTGCAAAACACAGATTGGTAAAATTCCAAGTCAAAACAGCTCATGAGAAACAAACTCAACCCTCTGAAGTTCAGATAGAGTACTATGACTCTAACGTAAACATCCAAAATGGTGATAAAAATGATGTTAAAAATGATGTTGAAAATGATGTTGGTATTGAAATACATACTGAGGTGGACATTTCACAAGAAAAGAGTGAAAGCACATAAGCAGATGAAAACACCAAAATTACAGTGAGAAGGAATCCTTCAAGGACAAAGAAGAAACCAACATACTTAGAGGACTTTGAAACAGATGATGCAGAGGACAAACTGCAAATATGCATAGACTCTTGTTACAGAGCAGTATGTGACATTCCTTCAACATACCAAGGAGCCATGACATCACCAAAGGCTAAACAGTGGAAGAAAGCTATGGATGATGAAATGAAATCAATAGAGGAGAATGAGACATTCAGACTCACACACCTGCCACCAGGTAAACAGACAGTGGGGGGAAAATGGGTCTACGCACTCAAAGCAGACAGCGATGGAACAGACAAGTTCAAAGCAAGATGTGTGGCCAAAGGAATTGACTATGAGGAGACATTCTCACCCACAGCTGAAATGACAAGCGTGAGAGTTCTTATGCAAAAGGTTGCACAGGAGAACTTGATCCTTCATCAAATGGATGTGAAAACAGCCTACCTTCACGCACCAATAGACAAAGAGATCTACATGGAACAGCCAGAAGGCTATGAGAAAAAGATTAAGGGTAATGACAGACTGGTACTGATGTTACAGAAATCATTATATGGACTAAAGCAATCGCAATCTGGCAGAAATTGGAATGCTATGTTACATGAATATTTGACAGAAAATGGTTTTGAACAGAATCCAGCTGATAACTGTGTATACACTTGGGAAAGACAAAATGAAAAAGTAATCTTAATAATATGGGTAGATGACCTAATAATAGCAGCTAGTGATGAAAATGTGCTGAACAAGGTCAAAGACATGCTTACTAGAAGATTTAAAATGAAAGACCTAGGAAAGCTGAAATATTTCTTAGGAATAGATTTTGAGCAAACAGATGGAGAAGTCAAAATGTCACAGTAGAGATATGTGAAAAAATTACTTGAAAAGTTTGAAATGCAAGACTGCAAGGCTAGAGAGACACCTTGCGAATCAAAACTTGATTTCACAGAGGATGCTGAAAAAAATTAAGGAGCCAAGAATGTACAGAGAAGCAGTAGGAAGTCTACATGCACCAGACCTGATTTAAAGAGGAACTAAACCCCGGTCTAAAAACGTGTTTACGGTAACCCCTATGGGTTGAACAGAGGGATTGCACCTTAATTTTCTTATTGGTCTAGGATTCTCACTGTGACATATTTTCTCACTCTGACATCACGGAAGTGGTTCAAGCAGAGATGAGAAGGTCCTGCAGCATTCATACCTTATATGGAAGTGCCACATTTCACTCCTGACAAACGGTTTCTTTTTTCTTTTTTTTCCCATTTTCTTGAGCCTTAGGTTTTGGATGGAATGGGTGGAATAGATAAATTCATCTACCGTATTTTCTGGTGTATAGGTCGCACCGGTGTATAGGTCGCACCATCCAATTATCACCAATAGATTGGAAAAATCCCTAGATAGGTCGCACTGGTGTATAGGTCGCACCTACGTTTAGCTCTGCTGCAAATGTCTGCCACAGGAGCGCACAGCAAGGCTTTTAAGAAGATTAACACTTAAAAACAATTATTTGTTTGATAAAAATTATAGCAAATATGTGTCTGAGCTGAACTTTTCCTTAA
>JBBPBX010004842.1:0-40091 GCA_038048925.1 Garcialebias charrua
AATTAAAATAATAATATCAGAGAGAGTACACTGTGTTGAAACACTGATATCTGATTGCAGTACAAGTAAATAAAAACAGATAAATCATTATATTTTATGTCCTTCCTGTCTTTAGCTGCATTTGAGCACCTTTTGATGTTTAGAGCTAAATGAACAGAATGGAAAATATATTTGTTTCCTTGCTGCAGGTCAATCTGCTAGTTTCCTTAAATAGAAACTTTTTGAACTATCAGTACGTTGAATAATCAGTTGAGCTCTTATGCAAAATATATTTAAAAGGTTTTCAGATTTTTTTTAACGCATGATCTACCCTTTTTTGCTCCATACTAGGCCAAAATGCAGAAGAAGACCATCTTTTATCCAGGAAAACAAAGAGTTGTTTTCCGCAAGGGACCCCTTGGATTTCTTCGTCAGGACCCCTCTCCTGAGGCCAAAATGATAAAAAATTATCCTAGTGTGCAGAACAAATCTGAGCCATAGAGAGAGGATATTGTGCGGCGAAATGTTTGTCTGCAGTTCGTCAAAGAGGAGGGGATGTCACAGATGATTCAGAAGTGCTGGGAGACTAGAAGCTGCAGCAGCACCTGCTCAAGAGACAGAAATCATCCTCCAGTCATACAACCACACCATCCAGTGTGCCACAGAAACATCTGGGTGAGCAACTAAGAATGTTGTATTAACAATTTTAAGATGAAAGGACAAAAATTGCCTTAAAAACTGAATATTCCTCCCAAACTGATCCTTGATTTTTTTACAATATAATTTTTTGATTTCTCATAGTGATGGAGGAGTACGAAGGATTGGAGGCTGCAATGCTGAGCATCTCACCCTCTACGCTCCTGCGTCAGAGCAGTACGCACACTATAGTTACACTTGATGAAATTCTAAAATATAATCTGCTTGTGTTTAGTCTCTCTCCCATATTTGTCTCTGTGTACACAGTGTCAGGATCAGCGGAAACAGAGTGAACCCCAGTGTCAAACAGAGCAAAGACAGGTTTTTCTTAAAGTAGGTGATTTCAGGACTGGAGTGTTATTCTCTTTTACGATGAATAACCCTCCAAAACTGAGCCTTGACCTATTGTGTTCTGGCAGAAGCAGAAGGAATAAAAGCACAACTTTTTGAGTTTCCACTAAACACCACCTGTTGTGTTCAATTGGGATTCATACAGTGACTGATACATTATCTTTATTTAGGTCCAACTGCAACGGTGTCCAGGTGTTCAGACGCATCAGGTGATTCAGAATCCTCAACAGTTAACGGTAAAGAAATGTACATTCTATTACTGAAAAGAAATCTGATGCTTTATGTTTTTAAGCTACGGTACATAAAATCATTTGTTTACTTTCTTCTGATTGTTTACAGTCCTGGCAAACACACAACAGACATCCGTGGCCCTTCCATCACCGCTGTCATTTCTACTGAAGGAAAAAGAGAGTGCAAAGAATACAGAGTTGTTTAAAGGTTCGTTTCAACTCACCCTTAAATATCTATTTGTTGCATCAATAGCAATGTCTGGATAATTTTCACAGCTACTTCATCTGTTTTAAAATTATACTGAAGCCATAAATAAATAACTGAAAGATATCGCTCCTTTTCAGATTCCAGCACAAGTGCAGCTTCCACCTCTGCACAGAGAGACCTTTCCTTTGAGGACAGTGCTGAAGATGGTAAGAACTGACTGCATACAAAAAATAATTAATTTTTTTACTGAGTAGTTTGCTTTATTAACAGCATTTCCACGCTGTTTGTCAAATATTTTGTAAACAATGTGGCTAATATTTGGAACACAGTCTTTTTTTATGGAACCCTAATTCCATGTATTTTTATTTTTTATGATAGTTCCCTCAGCTCAGCCACCCTTTGCTGTTCCTCTGCCTCAACCTGACCATGACATTAACAGCTGGAACTGTTCTCGGCACCATAAACTGTGGATGAAGACAGAGCTGCAAGATCTCGTCCTGTGGCCTGGCTCTCGTCCTGTACGTCATCTTGGATATGCAATTTCCTCCGCAGCCTCTTGATTGGGACCAACACAGGACTTTGAAAAGAGAAATAGCAGCTCCTTCACAGCTTCCTCTGCCATCGTTCATCACCAAACAAGTGCAAACTCCACCTGTGGCATTGAGCTCAAATTTGGCTGTTCCACTTGCTGAGGCATCAGCAGCACAACCGGCCTTCAGTCCCTCTAGTTACTTCCTAAAGCAGGAAATCCAGTCAGAAATACTCCAAGTTTCTACAACAGGTGAGCAAACACAATGTATTTACATTTCTAGATTAAATTTAGGAAATGTATAAACTTATACTGATGAATTGTACTTACCTTATTGTGTTTCAGAGACTTCACATCCTCTGCCTCTGCGATCCTCACCAAGGAGTGCCCGCACTGGACCAGTAAAGACCGGTGGACGTGTCTTTGTGTTGGATCACACACGCTGGACACCACCTATGAAAGAGGCGATTGATGGCTTGCTGCAGAAACACCGTGGAAAGAAGGACATTCTGAAGGCTGTGGATCAAGAATATGCAGACATTGTTCATCGGGCTGCCATGAATCCCAACAGCTTGCTGCACCCAACAACCAAGCTTCACATCTCACGGTATGTCAAGCACTTGGCAAAGCTCCTGAACACCAGCTCTCCAATAAATACAAGCCCCGAAAAACTTGTGGAAACCCAGGAACTGTGGCACACTTTATCCAGTCAGTCAACCAGTGTGTCTGTGACCACCATTGAGCCGCCTGTCTTCAATCCACACGCACCTGCTTTGTCCATCCCTCTTACACAGGATTCGTTAGAGAAAATTGTGGAGGGCATTTTTGTCACGATCCGTTTGGTGTGAACCCAAAAAGCAGGCAAGATGATGAAGCAGGAGATGTTTCAAACTAAAACTTATTTATTCACCAAACAACACAAAACAAAAGCCGGCGTGGCGGCAAAACTCTCAAACTCAGATTTTAGGCAGGCAGGCAAAAACAGAGGACCGTGAAGTCTGTGACCAGAGCTGGAACCAAAGATTCAACAACAATGACTGAGCAGGTTGGAAGGGGATCACTGGAGACTAAATGCAGGGCAGAACAGGTGTAAGGAATGAAAGTGATTGCTAAGGCTGAGGGGGTGTGGTGAACTGTTGATTGACAGGAGGGCAGGGCATGAGCAGAAGGAACAAGTAGAAATGAGCAGATGAGCTGAAGTGAAAAGAAAGGACAGAAACAAAGTAAAAACAAGACAAGAGGGCATGAGCAGAAGGATGAGTAGAAATGAGCAGATGAGCAGAAGCAGGCTGAGGAGGAAGTGAAAAGAAAGGACAGAAACAAAGTAAAAGCAAGAAACATTCACACAAGGCACAGAACACAAATTAGCAGGGCAGAAGAAACAGGAGCAAAGGAAGGGTGACAGGCATTACTGGATTAATGCCTAAAAAAGGACTGGACAGAAGAATATGGCAGAGGAGAGACAGGCTGAACTAAAATTGGACAGTGGACAGAAGGGGCAAGAAATGTGACAGAAGGAAGTCAGGGGCAGAGGAAGGGTGACAGGCATAAAGGGAGAGGACAGGCATAAAGGGAGAGGGTCAGGCTAAAGGGGGAAGGTCAGGCTAAAAGGGGAAAGGTCAGGCTGAGGGAGAGGGTCAGGCTAAGGGAGAGGAGAGAGGGTCAGCGGGGCCTAAAGGGTCAGCGGGGCCTAAAGGGTCAGCGGGGCCGCTGAACGTGACATAGCCCCCCCGTTAAGGTCCGGCATCCTGACGGACCAACCAGAAAACAGGAACCCAAGCCAGAACAGGGCGGGGGGCAAACACAAGGACAGAGGGCAAAAAACCTAAACAAAAAACTGACAGGACCAAACCTGGGAGCAAGGAAAAACCAAAACACACATACACATAAACGGCCCTGGGCTACGTGATAAACAAGGGACAGCCCGGGAGCCGTCCAGAGCGAGGCCAAAGTTCAGGTGGACGTCCCGGGGACCTTCCAGAGCGGGGCCAAAGTTCAGGTGGACGTCCCAGGGACCTCCCAGAGCAGGACCAGGGTTCGGGCGGACGACCACAGCCGGACCAGAAGTCGAAGTAGGACAGAACGGGGCCGGAGAGGGAGGTGCAAGCAGCTGCTGAGCCAGAAGGGACGGCGGGGCTGGCAGCTACAGAGCCAGAAGGGACGGCGGTGCTGGCAGCTACAGAGCCAGAAGGGGCGGCGGTGCTGGCAGCTACAGAGCCAGAAGGGGCGGCGGTGCTGGCAGCTACAGAGCCAGAAGGGGCGGCGGTGCTGGCAGCTACAGAGCCAGAAGGGGCGGCGGTGCTGGCAGCTACAGAGCCAGAAGGGGCGGCGGTGCTGGCAGCTACAGAGCCAGAAGGGGCGGCGGTGCTGGCAGCTACAGAGCCAGAAGGGGCGGCGGTGCTGGCAGCTACAGAGCCAGAGGGCGGTGCTGGCAGCCGGTGGGTCAGAGAGGGCGGTGCTGACAGCCGGTGGGTCAGAGAGGGCGGTGCTGACAGCCGGTGGGTCAGAGAGGGCGGTGCTGACAGCCGGTGGGTCAGAGAGGGCGGTGCTGACAGCCGGTGGGTCAGAGAGGGCGGTGCTGACAGCCGGTGGGTCAGAGAGGGCGGTGCTGACAGCCGGTGGGTCAGAGAGGGCGGTGCTGACAGCCGGTGGGTCAGAGAGGGCGGTGCTGACAGCCGGTGGGTCAGAGAGGGCGGTGCTGACAGCCGGTGGGTCAGAGAGGGACAGCCAAAGTCTCGTTATGAGACTGATGGTTCCTCCATTCATTTTTTCTTCATGCAGGGACCTGTTCGTTACTTCTACTGCTCAAAAAAGGTTCATGTTACTTATGCTGCTGAGGGACTTTCCAATCCAAACATGTCCTTTGAGGAATTTTCTACCACAACTTTCTTTCTAAGGGAATTGCAGGAAACAAAGAAACGGGTGGAGGAAAAAACTGACAAGAAGATAAAAAGAACAGAATCTCAGCCAACAGGCGTGTTTGCAGGTTTTGTCATAGGAAGCTGAAGCAGGGACCAAACAGCCCACACATCCATACTGGGTTCCCTGGTGTGGCAGGAAAATATATATATATTGTCCATCACATTAGCACTTTGAGATTTTCATTAATGAAAAGTGCGTTATAAATTAAATTCATTATTATTATTATTACACTGTGGGCAATGACAGTGAGACCTGGAGGGGTGTGGTTGGGAGGAACGGCCCCCCTGATCTGAACCAGAGTGGTGTTCTGTTATTGGACTTCTGTGCTCGTCATGGATTGTCCATAACGAACACCATGTTTAAGCATAAGGGTGTCCATATGTGCTCTTGGCACCAGGACACCCTAGGTCGCAGTTCGATGATCGACTTTGTTGTCGTCTCATCTGATCTGCGGCCGCATGTCTTGGACACTCGGGTGAAGAGAGGGGCGGAGCTGTCAACTGACCACTACCTGGTGGTGAGTTGGCTCCGATGGTGGGGGAGGATGCCGGTCAGACCTGGCAGACCCAAACGTATTGTGAGGGTCTGCTGGGAACGTCTGGCAGAGTCTCCCGTAAGACGGAGCTTTAACTCCCACCTCCGGGAGAGCTTTGAACACGTTCCGAGGGAGGCGGGGGACATGGAGTCCGAGTGGGCCGTGTTCCGCGCCTCTATTGTCGAGGCAGCTTATCGGAGCTGTGGCCGCAAGGTTGTTGGTGCCTGTCGTGGTGGCAACCCTCGAACCCGGTGGTGGACACCGGCAGTGAGGGATGCTGTCAGGCTGAAGAAGGAGTCCTATTGGGCCTTTTTGGCTTGTGGGACCCCGGAAGCAGCTGATAGGTACCGGCAGTCCAAGCGGCATGCGGCTCGGGTGGTTGCTGAGGCAAAAACTCGGGCGTGGGAGGAGTTCGGAGAGGCCATGGAGAATGACTTCCGTACGGCTTCGAGGCGATTCTGGTCCACCATCCGGCGTCTCAGGGGGGGAAAGAGGTACGCGACCAACACCATTTATGGTGGGGGTGGCGTGCTGCTGACCTCAACTCGGGATGTTGTGAGTCGGTGGGCGGAATACTTCGAAGACCTCCTCAATCCTACTGGCACGTCTTCCACTGAGGAAGCGGAGCCTGGGGACTTTGGGTCGGGTTCTCCGATCTCTGGTGCTGAGGTCGCCGAGGTGGTTAAAAAGCTCCGCGGTGGCAAGGCTCCGGGGGTGGATGAGATTCGCCCGGAGTTCCTTAGGGCTCTGGATGTTGTAGGGTTGTGTTGGCTTACGCGACTCTGCAATATCGCGTGGACATCGGGGGCAGTTCCCTTGGATTGGCAGACTGGGGTGGTGGTTCCCCTATTCAAAAAGGGGGACCGTAGGGTGTGTTCCAACTATAGGGGGATCACACTCTTAAGCCTCCCTGGTAAGGTCTATTCAGGGGTTCTGGAGAGGAGGGTCCGTCGGATAGTCGAACCTCGGATTCAGGAGGAGCAGTGTGGTTTTCGTCCTGGTCGTGGAACACTGGACCAGCTCTACACCCTCAACAGGGTCCTGGAGGGTGCGTGGGAGTTTGCCCAACCAGTTTACATGTGCTTTGTGGACTTGGAGAAGGCATTCGACCGCGTCCCTCGGGGGGTTCTGTGGGGGGTACTCCGGGAGTATGGGGTACCAGGCCCTTTGATAAGGGCTGTTAGGTCCCTGTACGACCGGTGTCAGAGCTTGGTCCGCATTGCCGGCAGTAAGTCAGGCTCGTTTCCGGTGAGAGTTGGACTCCGCCAAGGTTGCCCTTTGTCACCGATTCTGTTCATAACTTTTATGGACAGAATTTCTAGGCGCAGCCAAGGTGTTGAGAGGATCCGTTTTGGTGACCTTAGAATCGCTTCTCTGTTTTTTGCAGATGATGTGGTCCTACTGGCTTCATCAGTTCGTGATTTACAACTTTCACTGGAGCGGTTTGCAGCCGAGTGTGATACGGCCGGGATGAGGATCAGTTCCTCCAAATCCGAGGCCATGGTCTTGAGCCGGAAAAGGGTAGCATGCCCTCTCCGGGTCGGGGAGGAGGTCCTGCCCCAAGTGGAGGAGTTTAAGTATCTCGGGATCTTGTTCACGAATGAGGGAAAACTGGAGCGTGAGATCGATAGGCGGATAGGTGCAGCGTCCGCAGTGAAGCGGGCGCTGTACCGGTCTGTCGTGGTGAAGAGAGAGCTGAGTCAAAAGGCAAAGCTCTCAATTTACCGATCGATCTACGTTCCCACCCTCATCTATGGTCATGAGCTTTGGGTTATGACCGAAAGAACAAGATCTCGGATACAAGCGGCTGAAATGAGTTTTCTCCGCAGGGTGTCTGGACTCTCCCTTAGAGATAGGGTGAGAAGCTCAGTCATCCGGGAGGGACTCGGAGTAGAGCCGCTGCTTCTCCACATCGAGAGGAGCCAGTTGAGGTGGCTCGGGCATCTGGTTAGGATGCCTCCTGGACGCCTCCCTGGTGAGGTGTTCCGGGCATGTCCCACCGGGAGGAGACCCAGAGGAAGACCCAGGATGCGCTGGAGGGACTATGTTTCTCGGCTGGCCTGGGAACGCCTTGGGATTCCCCCGGAGGAGCTGCTCCAAGTGGCTGGGGAGAGGGAAGTCTGGGCCTCCCTACTTAGGCTGCTACCCCCGCGACCCGACCCCAGATAAGCGAAGAAGATGGATGGATGGATGGATGGATGGATGGATTATTATTATTATTATTATCAAAGGTTCTGTCCATTTATCAGTCACGGGTATGGTCAGGGAGATGAGTTGGGAGGAGTTCTCCAAATCTCATTTTTATGAGGCAGAGAAACAGATGGGTGGCAGAGAGGAAAAAATAAACCTCATATAGTTCTATTGAGATGTTTATTTAGTTATTTTATTATTATTATTCTATATCTTCATATATTTATGCAAATAAAAACTAAATATACTGTAAATCTGGGAAGTTAACATGTAAATATTTCACAGAAAGAAAACATGTTATAGCAAGGTCACGGTCTTTTTGGTATTCATTCATTCATTCAACCTTTATTTAGTCAGGTAAATCTTTTGAACCTCATGGGCTCATTTACGAAAGCGACCTGCTAAAACTAAAGAACAATGAACAGCAATGGTAGAATTTCCTTAAACAATAAACAATCAAACAATAAACAATAGAAAACAAAAGAGAGAGAAAAAAAAAAATATATATATATATACATATATATATATATATATACATATATATATATATATATATATACATATATATATACATACATATACACATTCCTCCTTTTAACAAAGTATCAAAAAACTAGCAAAACATTATAAGGTAGACGTATAAAATCAAAGACAGGAACAAATCTGCATTGGTTTTTGCCAGGATTCCAACAGATTCTGAAAACCATTTAGAGAAGTCAAGGTCGAGAGCTTCAGATCTTTTTGTAAGATATTCCATGAAGCAGGAGCGGAGTAGGAGAAGGCCCTTTTTCCAAGTTCAGTCCTCACTGACGGAACACTGCAGGTAATCATGTCCAATCATCAGGTATTTTATTTATCTATACCATGAATGTATTTTCAGGAAAGTCCTGAATGTTTTTATATTTTTTATGGAAGAATTCTGTACTTCATTTCAATTTTTGTAAAATAGTTGCCCAATTAAAGTTTGATATGATAAACTTTGTAGTGTTTTATTTTGTACAGCTGTAACCACACCTGTTCCAGGTGTATTTCTGACATGCTTTTGTACCTGTTTTGCACATTTGCTTATTTATTCCGTGCGACAGGGCGTCTTGCAGAGTATAACCCAGCCTTAACTGTGGCTGCTTCACATCTGCTCTGGAGCCTGATGGAGGACTGATCAGAGACTGATGAGGACAGGTGTGCGGACGTGCAATGAGCTGCTGCTGAAAGAAACTCTAAACCGGTGCGTGAGTACTATGATAAATCTTCGGTAAGTCCTTATTTATTTAAATTCATACTATATATCTTTATGTAAGTTCATTTAAGAGTTTACTAAAAATTTAACAACTGATTTTTTTTTCTGATAATTACTTCAAACAAACTGGAGGGTGAGACTCTGAGGGGACTCGAATCGTTTGTTGACGAGTGTTTTGAGCGCTTAGTTATGAGCAACGCTGCTACATCTGACGGTGCTAGCGATTTAGCTACCGAAAATGCTAACGTCCCTACTGCGAAGCGCCTTCGGCCTGGTAGCTCAGATAGTTCGGGTAGCGCTTCAGAACCAAGTTCTGACGGTTTCACGGCTATTCTGGAGGCAATACATCAGAAGCTGTCTACCTTTGACGCCCGCTTGGCTTTAGTGGAGGTGTTGCACCGCGAGTTTTCGAGCTTGAGGGACTCGTTAGAGTATAGCCAGCAACAGTTAGCATCTCTTGCTAAGGAGAACTTGGAACTAAAGGGAACAGTTAATCAACTCACCAATCAGATGTCGCAGATATCCGGTGAGAATAAAAAATTGAAAGAATCCATTTTAGACATCCAATCAAGAAGCATGCGTGAAAACCTAGTCTTCTCTGGAATTGAGGAACGAGCCGAGGAGGATCCTGAGGCCTCGGTTCGTATGCAGGCCCAGCTGAAGCTGTCGTGTGACGTGGTTAAAACCATCACTTTTGAGCGAGTTCACCGCCTCGGGGCTCGGCGACAAGAAGCATGCGTGAAAACCTAGTCTTCTCTGGAATTGAGGAACGAGCCGAGGAGGATCCTGAGGCCTCGGTTCGTATGCAGGCCCAGCTGAAGCTGTCGTGTGACGTGGTTAAAACCATCACTTTTGAGCGAGTTCACCGCCTCGGGGCTCGGCGACCTGGGAACACTAGGCCGCGGCCTATTATCGCTAAATTCACTTATTTTAAACAAAAAGAACAAGTTAAAAGCCGAGGTAGAGAATTACGTGACACACACTTCAGTATGAACGACCAATTTCCAGCTGAGATCTTGACTAGGAGGCGTGCACTGTTCCCGATAAGGAAAAAATATATAAACGAAGGTAATAGAGCTACAATTTCAGTGGATAAACTTTACATCAACGGTCAGATGTTCAGGGATCCAGAAGTTACTCCTTGGCTTTATTAGTCAAAATCAGCAAGGTAAGAACTATTATTATTATTAACTATTATTATTTATTTTTATTTTTTGTCTTTGGTTGCTAATATTGATCAATATTATTAAATATAGTATTTATTAATATTACTTACCAGATATATGTAATTTTTTCAGCACAGCTCGGTTGGTGGGTTACACAGATCGTGGTGGTACACGAGGTGGAATGACACTTTATGTGGTAAGAGGGTTCTTTTGTTGTGTTTTCTTATTATGTTTGGATGTTTACTATTTCTCTTCGTTTTGTTGTTTCTATTTTTCTAACTTAACAATTGTCAGCACACAAGCACAAGGGTTCACGTACATAATTGTATATCCATACAAATACTTCATAAATGAAAAATTCCCTGATTCATTTTCAAAAACAGTACTTATTTAAAATATAAATCATAAATAAATTATCCTTAAGGAATATGTTTTTGTCTGGATCTATTGTTATCTTTTATATTTGTGATAGTGGGTGTGGTATAGATATATTATCATTAGCACAAGTATGGGTTCTTTAGGGTTTGTCACATGGAACATTAATGGAGCCGGTAGCCAACATAAAAAATATAGGATTTTTAACCAGATTAAAAGATTAAAGGCAGATGTTGTATTACTCCAAGAAATTCATAAATTGGCCTCAACTGTAGATGAGCTAAAATCTTCAGAGTTTCCTAATGTATTCTCAGCCTGTTATAATTCTAGACAAAGAGGGGTAGCAATTTTAATACATAAAAATGTTAACTTCACAGTATTAGATCAGGTTATAGACCCACACGGTAGATATATAATATTAAAGTTATCAATATTTAGACAAAATTATTGTATAGTTAGCATATATGGGCCAAATGTAGACGACGCTTCTTTTTTTCATGACTTTTTTTCCACTCTATCAAAGCACATGGATTCCTCACTGGTAATGGGAGGTGATCTCAACTTTGGTTTCAATGACAAAATAGACAGACTGAATACAGTGGGAACTCAACGCAGTTGGCAATCTATAAATATAGTTAAACAGTATATGAATGATTATGGACTCTGCGATGCATGGCGTTCTTTTCACCCTGATAGCAAAGAATATTCTTTCTTTTCACATGTGCATCACTCATATTCTCGTATAGATTATTTCATAGTAAGCAATTCATTGCTGACCAACATTTCAGACACTAAGATACACACCATTGCTGTCAGCGATCATGCACCAGTTACTCTATATTTAGATTATAAAAAAGAAACTAGAAAAAATATAAATTGGAGATTCAATACATCACTGCTTCAAGAAGAAGAATTTTTGCAATATTTTAAAATAGAATGGGCATCATATTTAGAGTTGAATGATTTGCCAGGAACATCAGCATGTACACTTTGGGAGGCTGGGAAAACAGTTATGAGAGGTAAAATAATATCCTATTCAACAAATAAAAAGAAAAAAGAAAATAAACGTATTGAGGAATTAGAGAAATCCATTAAACTATTAGAAGGTCTACAAGAAGAGGAAACACAGCAAAAACTACGCAAAGTAAAATTAGAACTAAATGAAATTATTGATAAGAAAAATAAATTCTTGATACAAAGACTTAGATTAGATAATTTTGAATACGGTAATAAATCAGGGAGCTTTTTAGCTAATCAACTTAAATTAAACAAAGAAAAAACATATATATATGGTATTAAAGATAAAGATGGAAATATAATTCATGATGAGGGAAAAGTAAACAATGTTTTTAAAGATTTCTATAAAACTCTATACACTCCACAAATAAATCCATCTAATGAGGATATTAATGAATTCTTAGAGAAAGTAACACTCCCAAAACTAGATATTAGTCAATCATCAAAACTAGACTCACCATTAACTTCAGATGAGCTCCATGAAGCAATTAAAAGCATGCCTAATAAGAAATCGCCAGGTCCTGATGGATATCCAGTAGAATACTATAAAAAGTTCTGGGATATACTGGAACCGATATTTTATAGAGTGCTACTTGAGTCAGAAGAAAATGGCAGGCTACCAACACATATGAATTCAGCCAACATTAGTCTCTTATTAAAACCAGGCAAAGACCCAGTATTACCTACCAGTTACCGCCCAATCTCTCTTATTAATGTAGATGTTAAAATAATTTGTAAAGTCTTATCTAAAAGACTAGAGAAGATAACTCCTGTTATTATACATCCAGACCAAACCGGATTCATAAAAGGAAGACACTCAGACACAAATACACGAAGATTATATAATGTAATAGAGTATTCGTATTTTAAAAATATTGAAACAGCTATTTTTTCTTTAGATGCTGAAAAAGCATTCGATAGAGTAAATTGGAATTTCTTATTTGCTACCTTAAATAAATTTGGATTTGGGGATTACTTCATTAACTGGTTAAAAATATTATATAGTTCACCAACAGCGTGTGTCAGGACAAATAATCAATTATCTTCAAGCTTCTGTTTACAGAGGGGCACCAGGCAAGGTTGTCCACTTTCACCAGCATTATTTGCTATTTTTATTGAACCGTTAGCAGCAGCAATAAGGCAAAGTGTTGATATTAAAGGCATAAAGGGTAGAAACATAGAACATAAAATGAGTCTTTATGCTGACGATGTTTTGCTTTTTCTTGAGAACTCAGGAAACTCAATATCCAATGTTATCAAGTTAATAAACTCATTTTCAAAAGTTTCTGATTATTCTATAAACTGGACAAAATCTACAGTGCTTCCGATAAATTGTGTGTTTAATAATTCTCTTAATGAAAGACTACAATCAGGTAATATTAAATATTTAGGTGTTAATATCTCTCCTAAATTGGAGGATTTAATAAAATTAAATCATATCCCACTATTAAAGAAAATTGAAGACGATCTTACTAGATGGAGATCTCTACCCATATCACTTATGGGAAGAGTTGCCTCAGTAAAAATGATGGTGCTGCCGAGAATAAATTATTTATTCTCAATGATTCCAAATAAACCTTCAAATGAATGGTTTAAGTCCCTGGACTCTTCTATATCTAAATTCCTTTGGAACAATAAAACTCCGCGTATTAGTTTAAAAACATTACAAAAATCTAAAGATACCGGAGGATTAGAACTTCCAAACTTTTATTACTACTATTTAGCAAACAGGTTACAATATATATCAAAGTGGTTAAAACCGAATGCACTAGATGAAACTTGGATAGATATAGAACAAACTTTATGTAATAATATTAGGATTTCAGATCTACCATTTATCAGTACAGATTTAAAAAGACATGTCTGCTTTAAGAGCATCAATATTAGCTCATCTCTGACAGCATGGTGGGAGTATCTGAAAATGACAAAGTCTTCACTACTCCCATGTAGACATACACCTCTCTGGAACAATCCTGACATTCAACAAGAAAATAATATGTTAAATTTCCCAGGTTGGAGAATGAAAGGTATTGAATGTCTGGAACACATATTTGAGGGTATAGACTTTATTCCATTTAATAAATTAATAATACAATATGACATTGATAATAAATATTTCCTACAATACCAACAAATTAAGTCAATTGTAAAAAAGAAATTTAAGCTTAATAAAACATTGTTGGAAACACCAACATGTGTGTTAGAGTTTATTAATTTTCAACCACCCAAATTATTATCTAAAATATACAAAAAATTGTCTAGGATCGATGACTCGATAGCACTACCTGTTGAAAAATGGGAGTCAGATTTATCAATCAACTTTGAACAAAAAATTTGGTCTCAAGTATGTTCAAATACTTTTAAATTGACTAGAATCTCCAATTTACAATTAATACAATATAAGGTTCTCTATAGAGTACATTATACAGGGCAGCGAATGTTTAAGATGGGCTTTATACCATCTAACAAGTGCTCACAGTGCATAAGTAATACACCTGATGATTATATTCACGCGCTCTGGTTCTGTCCACCCGTTCAGAGGTTCTGGGTACAGGTATGTGAAGACTTGTCTAAATGTTTGAAAATTAATATCCCACTCTCTCCATCTGTTTGCTTATTGGGTATCTTTGAAGATGTTATACTAGAAAAAAATACATCCTATATGCTTTTCACTGCCTTATGCATCGCAAAGAAAACCATACTCGTAAATTGGAAAAATAAAAATAATCTTAGCATTAATCAGTATAAAAATCTTCTGTTAGATCATATTAGTCTTGAAACAGCATCTGCCGACACATTGGATCAACCTATTTGGCATTCTTTGATCGGCTCCGTTACGTAGTGAGGGTGGGGGGTCTGGGATGTGGCCTTGTGGGGCATTGGGACTGGAGGGGGGGAGGTTGGGGTTTGGGGCGCCGGGGGGTTAGGGCTGCTTGGGCGGGGAGGACCTTGTCTTCGACCTGGGGAGGACCGGGGGGGTTCTGGGGGATATCTACTAGGGGCGGCATGCGGGCCCTCGGGTGGTCGGTGGCGGCGGTCATGGGTCGCCGGTCGGTGACCCGGCTGTGCTGGGGTGGTTTCGGGGTGGGTGCCGGGGGCTTGGGACTCTGGGGGCGTGTCGTCCCCGGGCTTGGGCCTGGTGGGGGTCGGGGGTCTTGGGCTCTGGCGGGCGGGTCGCCGGGCTATGGGCTGGCTGGCGCTCTGGTGCCCGGCTCTGGCCGGGGGCTCTCGGCTCGCTGGTGGGTTGGGGTTCATATGCTGGGGGGTGGGTGTCTGGGGGCGTGACTGGTGGCCAATGGGAGGGAGCGGGCAAACCCAGCCTGGGTGTCTAATGTGTTATGTGTTCTGAAAGTTGTTAATATGAAGGGTGGGTATAGTATTTCTTCTGGGGTGGGGATTAAGTGGATGTCCTGGATGATGGTCTTGGACTATACTTGGCCGGTGTGCGGGCCCCGGTTGGGGCCTGTTCTTGGTGCTTCCTGGCTCTGTCGACGGTTGGGCGGGCGCTCTTGGCCGTGTCGTCCATGTGGGATTTTGTGTCCTCTTGGACGGCGGGCTGACTGCGGTTCGCAGGGGTCGTGGCGGCCCTGGCGGGTGTGGGCTGTTGGTTCTGCTGTTGGCGGCCCTCGGGGCCGTGTCCCTCTCTGGTCTTGGCTCAATGTCCTGGCGGTCGGAGAGGTGTTTCCTTTACCTCGCTCCTTGGGTGGACCTTGGCGAGCTGGGGGGTAAGCAGGGTCAGCGGGGGAGCTGACTCGCTGTGGGAGCACTGTTCCTGCAGTTATTTTTCTCCCCATCCCTCAACACGCACCTCCGCCCTCTTCATCTTAAATTAATACATGTAGGGAATTTGGGTCTCGGGTGTGCTGCAATGGTTTTACATCTCTGTTGTTAAGAGCACCTGGGACTCAATTTTATATACACTTTAGACATTCATTCATAAACATCTTCATAAAAGTCACATATAGGGAATGGAGTGAGCACTATGGCTATGGGTGGCGGGATGACATCAATCTCGCCCCCATGCCTATGCTCACTCAACATTATGCATCTAGACAATTAGGGCCTGGGTTAGAGTTGGAGTGGAGGGGAAACTGGTATAATGCCAGCCTTTGCTCCTTCTCTTTCCCTTTTAAATACACTTTACAACAACACTCACCAACAGTACATTTGGGGACGGGGGTGTGTGTGTCGGGGTCTTGATTTGTTAATTTCAATTTTATTTATTATGTATTTATTTATATATTATTTATTTATTTTTCTCTTACCCCCCTGGTTGCCTTGCGGACATTCTGGGGGTGGGCCGTCAGGGGTTGTGCTGGGGTGTGGGGGGGTTCGGGGCCTGCGGGTTCGCCGTGGGCGGGGCTGGCAGTGCGCTCCCTCTGGGGCTGCTTGGACTCGGGTGTCCTGTCCTGTCGGCAGGGCGCGGGGTGTGCCGGATCTTGGACGTCTGCTGCTCTCCACCCCAGAATGAATGGGTCTACCTCCTGGGTTTGGATGTGGGCTGCCCCATGTAGGGAGCAGGTACATGTCTTGGACCTAGGGGGTATAGAGTGTGCATCGGGATTATGAATGGAGCGTGTCGTTATTGTTTGTCTTTCTGTGACTGAGGGTGAAGATGAGGGTGGGTCTGAATGAGTGTGTCTGTGTATGAATGTGTAATAGATTAATAATAGTAATAAATGTAGAGTAAGGTATTTAAACACTTACTGATTTACTATTATTGTAGATGCGCAGTTTATGAGCAGAGTTTAATCTTGCACAAACTGCCACCAAAGAGCGAGTTCTTCCTTTTTCCGATACTAAGTTGTTTTTACTGTGATTAGACAAGAAATGTAATTTCACGCTTAGACTTCAATTTATGTTGGTCTACCAAAAAAATAGACCTTTTATTGAAACTATCACAAAAATTACATTAAAACATTTGTATCGATATTAGCTCTGATTTAATAACTACGTTGACAAGAATTCAAATTAAAACAAACAGACAATTAGGAAATTAACTGTTGGCACATTTACTTGACAGATTAAATACTTATGAAAAATAAGAAATAGGAGGAAGAAGATGAAAGCTAAGTTAACTGAAATTAATTATTTGAAATAACCAGAGTGGCACCTTTCCCATACGGATCAGGCTGAGCCTCCGACACGTGCAGCATACAGACAACGCCTCTTTACCTGGTGACGAGACGTCTTGCGAGGTGAGGACTGAGAAGTCTGTGGACACTAACGGACTGTGTGGTCCAGTGAGCGTCCAGAGGACTTCGTGCGTGTATGACTGGGTCAGACGAGCGGGAGCACGCATTCACCGGCAGAAACAGGCCCCAATCGCACTGGTTGGACTTTCAAAGTAAAACTTCAGAAAACAAATTCTTTCAGAAAATGAATGTTGAGGCACAGCAAGGCTTTGCTGCGACTCTCAGCTGAGACGTGGGTCGAGTTGGCACAATGACCGGGCCGTCTATCAGCTTTCTCCAGGGAAGAGAGAACAGTTGCAACTTAGTTCTCCTCCAAAAACTAAAAACAAAATCCAGGAAGTGCCCTTTAAGAAGGGGGTGTGACTTAGTCACATACTTCCTGCTGATTGGTTGACTTTGCAAGTGAGTGAGTTTGAGTGACAGATGATAGGGTAGACAATACACAGAACACATACGTGAGAAGATGCAGGTGCATGTGCACAAGTTAGTACTTTGTTTTGAGAACTGATTCATTGTTTTTAGAAAGGACGGGAGACCGAAAGCAAGCTATGTCTAGCACTTTTCCTTTGAAACAAAAACAGTTCAAACAAATACGAAGGATTGTTCCTTCAACTTTAAACACTTATTCTGCACAGAGAACACAGTTCAAAGCATGATCATTCTGAGATGTTCTCTTAACTTCGTCATATTTAAAATATACCAGTTTAGTAAAATCATCATTGAAATTACAAAAATACTGTTTGATCAATTCTGAATTAACACACATTAAAGAGAAAGTTCAATCTGATTAATTAGTGTCCATTAATTCATAATAATTGTTAAAATATATAAGTGTCCATCTGTCTCCTTGAGGTTCAAGCAAGTGTAACACTGAGTGATTCAGAGAGGTGTACTTGAAGGTCAAGACAGAAATATCAGAGGCTAGGTGTATCACTACAGTCCCCCTTTTTGGAAGTCATCGCCTGTCCTTGGGGATGAGTTCCAACACGAAAGGATACCACCGAATGTCTCTGACCTCTATGTAATCCAGCAAGTGGAAAAAAAAAAAAATCAAAAAGAAAGTTCAAAAATATATTCCCATAATGTTTTTGGAAATTCCATACTGTTCGTAGGTAATCCCTTTGCGGTAAGCTTTCAATCCTTTGGAAAACATAGTCTGTTAACCCATGGGAAACTGAGTCTGTGATCCCTTGGAAAACAAAGTCTTATAATCCACAACGGTAAATCCACAACGATGGGGGTTATTGATTTCATCAGCAAGAATGGAATTTAATCAGCATGTAGAGGGGATCCCTCGATTGAAGCAGAGGAGGCGTCCTTGGATGAAGGTTGAAGACCAACGTTGGATCTGCAGGTCCCCACATCGAAGGTTGCAGGCTGGACGGCTTCCAGTCGGTGCCACCCTGATTCAATGTGTCATGCAATTATGTGGTTTTAGGTGGGCTTATGATTGGGATTCTACATTAGGCCTACCTATATTCATTCATTCATTCATTCAACCTTTATTTATACAGGCTAGCCTCATTGAGTCACGGGGACTCATTTACAAGAGGGACCTGTCTCACTCACACCAAACAACCATCCACTCTCACACTCACACCTAGGGTTAATTTAGAGTCACCAATCAGCCTAACAAGCATGTTTTTTGGTCTGTGGGAGGAAACCGGAGTACCCGGTTGCACCTGGTATGTACCTGGTATGTAAGCTATCATGGATTAGATCAGCTAAAATTACCAATTAAGGGGTGGATCAATGCTGTAGAAATCAGAAATAGGGATCTATACCTATAGAAATGTGGAGGGCTTCTGTAACGAAGGCCTCTTCTTTCAAACTATTCCTCCATTCATTATTTAGTTTAGGTTAAACTAAAATACAAAAATGAAAACTAGTTTGGTCTAAATGTCTGTTGTCTCTTAGACGAACGACGCAAGATTTGGTAATCCCTAAAAATTTTGAAGTCTATGGCGAGACTCATCAAAATGAATAGATCTAGAATAGAAACGATCGCATCGGTTCTACCTAAATGATTGGGAGATCAGTGTAGATTATAGTACCTTAAGTAGTATTAATCTACTATGACTCATCAAAGATTGAGATCTTTAACAAAATGAACAGCATGTTGGCATAGTTAAAATCCATTTAAGTCTTCAACTAATCAACAATCAAAACCTCTATTGGCTGGGAGTGTTCAGAAAACAACAACTTCAATAACACAAAAGTAGCAATTAAGCAACTAAAAACAACGTTTCACTACGTCAAACTCACTCTGGTCGTCAGATTCCAACGTCACACACAAGAAAAACAGTTCTTAGCTTTATAACCGATGTCAATTAAATCCTACAGATTTAAACGGTTGTTAAGGTCAGTTTTTGTTGTGGGTTTTATGCTTAGCGTTTCCAAGTTCTAGTTGGAACGGTTTCTTTTCGCAACTAGAATAGTTTAAACTGTTTAAGCTTATTTACTATCCTGTGCTTGGACGACCTTCTTTTCCCATGAAGTCTGTGAGTTTGCGAGATCTTTGTCGTTTGTGGGGTTATTGAAATCTTTGTCCTTGACATGGGCATGACCTAACATCACCCCCCTGTGGTCATGAGGGACCACGCGCACGGGTGTGGACGTCCGTCCATGGGCACGAGTTAGGATGCCATTGTTTAGTTTAAGCCGTTCGCGCAGTTTATTGGGCACCTTGTGCAGGAACCTTATAGGTTTCGGCCAACGTACCTCTGTACGTTTACCTCTTTCTGCGTAATGCAGGTGTGTCACAACTGTCGGCGCCGTCGCAGGCGTGTCTCTGTCGTTGTGATGTATGTCATTCCACTTCATGAATGAAGAGGTGCTCTTTGAGCCTGTAAGAACTATGTCATCTCTGAGTAGTTCTAAATTCAAATGCTCTTGAACCAAGGTTTCATTGAACGCTTGGCTGATAACTGAATTACCTGTCCCAGAGGACAGTACAGCGTTCTCGGTGTGTGACCCTAGGATCTCTACACCGTCGTTTACCCGTGGTAGGAAGTGTGAGTCTGCCCCCCTTTTGTTTAAGGAGGGGTCCTCAAAATCTGTAACAATGGAGCCCAAGTGACTGTCAGAGTGTTGTAGACTGTCACTTTTTGGACTCAGATGTCCTTGAACCAAAACGTCACTGGAATCTAGGCTGTATGCCGAATTACCTGTCCCACGGGACAGTACAGCGTCCACGGTGTGTGATCCTTGGATCTTTACACCATCCTCTACCTGTGGTAGGAAGTGTGAGTCAGCCCCCCTTTTGTTTGAGGAGGGGTCCTCAAAATCTGTAACAATGAAGTCCAAGTGACTGTCAGCGTGTAGTAGACTGTCACCTTGTGGGCTCAGATGTCCTTGAACCAAGACTTCACTGAAAGCTTGGCTGTATGCCGAATTACCTGTCCCACAGGACAGTACAGCGTCATCGGTGTGGGACTCTTGGATCTCCACACCTTCATCTA
Source organism: Garcialebias charrua (assembly GCA_038048925.1). Taxonomy (NCBI): domain Eukaryota; kingdom Metazoa; phylum Chordata; class Actinopteri; order Cyprinodontiformes; family Rivulidae; genus Garcialebias; species Garcialebias charrua. The sequence goes on from JBBPBX010004842.1 coordinate 20,092, forward strand.
CCTGTGGCAGGAAGTGGTCCGGGAGTGCTGAAGGTGTCAGCTCGCAGAGGAGGTCCTCGTGATGGGCCAGAGTCTGGTCCAACTGTTGAGTCTCCTCTGTCTCACCTGTATATGAAGGTTCACTTACCGGGCTTGTGGTCTCGGTTGGGGAATCCAATGTGACCTTAGCGGTACCTGTTGTTAGACAGTCAGTGTCCTGACCTTGGGGAGGCACCTTGAATGGCAGTGGACTGCTCACTGTGGCCCACATTGTCTGATTGCCATAATTTATAATCGCTTCAAAGCGATTTATAAAATCTTGGCCAACCACAAATGGAGCCTGGAGTGAGTCAAGTTCAGACACATATACCGGGTGGTATAGTGTCATTTCGCCAATCTGCATGTGAACCATGGCTATTAGGGTTGTTCTCGTCTTTGCAAGGCCTTGTTGCTCACCATAAGTGTATTTCACAAAGGGTATTTGCCTGCCAACATCGTTAGCGGCGGTCCTTAGCTCCTCAAACAGTTCGGCTGACATGGTAGACACGTCTGAGCCGCTAACCAGGAGCGCTTCTTGCTCTAGGACCCCTTCCAATGTGAGTGGGAGGTAAGCTCTCTTAGCTTTACCCCTTCTTACAAAGTGACACAGAAACCGTTCAGGTTTTTCCACACGTGTCTGTGTACGTGTGACTCTGTCTGTGTAATCGTCGTTGCTGTCAGCATCATGATGGCTGTCTGCCTCATGACCTTCAGGATGTGGACTTTCAGGACGCTGATCATCAGCAATTTGATTGCTGTCAGCATTTATGTCAATGTTGACGTTGTTGTTGTCAACTGTGTGCACTGAGTTGCTGCAAAAGGCAGTGCTGCGCGTCGCCTCATTAGGATGAACAACGTCGTTTGTGTTATCCTCAAGGACAACGTCATACGATGTGTCAGCTTGGTCAACCACTGTAACATTCAAATCATTTGACAAACAACTCACAACCTCAGTCACGTTCTCGCGCGGAGGCGCCGCTCCCATAATCTGGAGCTTGTGTGACTCTTTGCACGTCTCGAACTGTGCAGTTCGAGGGGCAGGGGCAGTAGGGCCGCCTCTCGTGGGTACATGTCGGGACAGACCATTTTTCAATGGTTCACAGTGTCCATGCAACCGCCTTCGAATCTCACCCACTGTGAGATCCATGAGAGAACTCTGTTGGTTCGATCCGAACCATCTGTGTTCATTTAGAGAGCGAACACCTGCCTCTTGTGGTTCACTGCTCATCTCAAGGTTTTCAACCTGAGGGGCAGGGGCAGAAGAACCTCCTGTGAACCGATCTGAGTCACTGGTCCAGCTGGAACTGACCTGTTGTTTGTTATCATGATGGACCTTAGTCCTTTCGCACTTTGAAGGAGAGGGAACCCCTTCTACTTCCTGCGAGTGGGATGTGACCTTTTGACCTGGGCACACCACTAAGGGTGTTTTCCGTCGTTCGAGTATGTCAAAAAATTCCACAGCACATTGTTTAATTTCTGCCATGGTACACTCTTCGCAATTAACATTGAAGCGAACACATTTCATTATGAACGGTATCAAATTCAAAGTGAACCGTCTTTTAAACTCCACATCTTCCTCTAGTCCAGGTACAGCTTTATTCCCTGTGTAAACAGAGAGGAGCCTGTCATAAAACACCAGGGGATGTTCACCTGGTTCCTGAAGGACGTTCTTTGCAGCTAAGTGCCTATCAAAGGATGCACCTGTTAGAACGTCCATCTTCCTACTGATTTTCTGTGAAAAATCAAGGACAGTCGGTCTTATATCACAGTGGATAGTCTCACCATGTGATGCCAAGATGTGAAATTAAATAAAAATCAGTGATTCCCATTAATTTGTCGACCTGTGACAAGGTCAAACAAAATTGGCTGTTATTGTGTGATTGTGAAAATCAAGACAAAAGATGCCTCATGTGTGATATTTTAAACTTGCAGTCTAAAAACAGGGACAGACAGTTTTGCACAGAGTTGATGATAAGGGTGTCAAGGCTCATCAAAAACAGACATGTCTGTATTAAAATCTGTGTAACTGTTCTGCCATCAACATTTGATTATATGTGAAAATCAAACTAAAGTGTGCTGTGAGTACAATATTCTCAAAATGTTTCCCGTTTAAAACAGGAACAGTTAACATGTACAAATTACAGGAAGACTGCGTCTTCTAATGTAACCAGCAGGGGGCACAGCGCTGGAAGTGAGTTTATCACAGCGACTGTAATCTCTCTATCTGACCGCTATAGAGGCGCTGTTATCACCAGTGAGCGCAGCCGTAGCTTTCAGCCCACACAGACATCCAACACGGATGAAAAGCATCAATCAGACAGATCTAAAGCGTAACGTGATAAGCTCTAGAACCCAGGCTCACAAAAACGAAATCATGTGAGCAAAATCGGTTGAACTGTGAAACATTTTAAACTGCGTTTAAAAGAAATAAGGTCGGTCCTCATAAAACCGGCAAAATCGGTGTCACGTGACCTGGTCACATGGCGATCGGCAGTTTTTCAGAGCAACCGGCTCAATCCACCCATTAAAATCTCAAAAACACCGCGATTAAACAGTCTTTTTAATGACAGTAATGGACAAACAAGCACGGAAACTCGTCTGAGATAAGCTGTGAAGTGAAAGTTGACGAGGAGCGGGGCTTCAAACCCACTGCGCAAGCGTCAACACTCACAGCGAAATCGACCAATCACAGCGAAGACAGAACTGTAGTTCTAAAACCCAAGTGTTCATGGGAAATTGTGTCTTCCAAACCCAACGCCGCCCACAGGCGACGTGCCGTTCGAGCGGTGCGTTCACGGACCTGCGGTCTTTTGAACGCTAGCGAGGAACGGACTTTTTAACGTTCTAAAACAGTCACAAACATCGCAAAACACCGCGGTTAAGCCAGTCTTCGACGATATCACGTGCATAGAACTCAAACAACACAAATAAACTGTTAGAAATGTGTGCAAAAATGAATCTGACAACCAGAGTCTACAGAAACCAACGTTCTTGAACGCGACACACAATGGACCAATCACAGCGTTTTAAGCAGCCATCTTGTCTCTCGGTACCGTTAGCTTATAGCCCGACCCAAAGTACTGGACTCTCTTCCACAAAATAAACGTATTTCTTACACCGCAGAAAATACTGTCAATGAGCTCAAACACAACCACGCTAGCTCTCACGCCCCCAGGGGAGGCAGCACTCTAACTGAGTACAACAAACGGACTTTACGTCGAACGGAACCAGAACACAGTCCGGTCCAAACTAGCGGAGAGGGTTTTCCCGTACCTCGGCAAACACGTTGTAACAGAAAAAGGCACTTAATGGAGCAGCATATATGTGAAACAGACCTTCAACAATAAACCGCAGATGTAATAGAATGAAACAGGATCGTGACTCGGCGGTCACAACAATGAAAGATGCATGCAGCCTCGTGACACGTAATGAAACGTCTCACAAGCACAGACAAAACATTTATCACGCACCCGCTCCAAGCATACGTTCAAATGTGAATGAACAAATAATTCTAACGGGAAAATAATCCAGACAATGCCACTTTTAGCAACTCCCGGACACTCACCAGCCAAAACTATTCTTACAAGCCCAAAACCAGGATGTAAACTAATGCCAACAAACACCGTAACAACAAGCTACACAAAACAACTTAATAAACGTTCCAGGAACTCGTACGAGCCACCAATTGTAATAGATTAATAATAGTAATAAATGTAGAGTAAGGTATTTAAACACTTACTGATTTACTATTATTGTAGATGCGCAGTTTAGCAGACTTTAATCTTGCACAAACTGCCACCAAAGAGCGAGTTCTTCCTTTTTCCGATACTAAGTTGTTTTTACTGTGATTAGACAAGAAATGTAATTTCACGCTTAGACTTCAATTTATATTGGTCTACCAAAAATATAGACCTTTTATTGAAACTATCACAAAAATTACATTAAAACATTTGTATCGATATTAGCTCTGATTTAATAACTACGTTGACAAGAATTCAAATTAAAACAAACAGACAATTAGGAAATTAACTGTTGGCACATTTACTTGACAGATTAAATACTTATGAAAAATAAGAAATAGGAGGAAGAAGATGAAAGCTAAGTTAACTGAAATTAATTATTTGAAATAACCAGAGTGGCACCTTTCCCATACGGATCAGGCTGAGCCTCCGACACGTGCAGCATACAGACAACGCCTCTTTACCTGGTGACGAGACGTCTTGCGAGGTGAGGACTGAGAAGTCTGTGGACACTAACGGACTGTGTGGTCCAGTGAGCGTCCAGAGGACTTCGTGCGTGTATGACTGGGTCAGACGAGCGGGAGCACGCATTCACCGGCAGAAACAGGCCCCAATCGCACTGGTTGGACTTTCAAAGTAAAACTTCAGAAAACAAATTCTTTCAGAAAATGAATGTTGAGGCACAGCAAGGCTTTGCTGCGACTCTCAGCTGAGACGTGGGTCGAGTTGGCACAATGACCGGGCCGTCTATCAGCTTTCTCCAGGGAAGAGAGAACAGTTGCAACTTAGTTCTCCTCCAAAAAACTAAAAACAAAATCCAGGAAGTGCCCTTTAAGAAGGGGGTGTGACTTAGTCACATACTTCCTGCTGATTGGTTGACTTTGCAAGTGAGTGAGTTTGAGTGACAGATGATAGGGTAGACAATACACAGAACACATACGTGAGAAGATGCAGGTGCATGTGCACAAGTTAGTACTTTGTTTTGAGAACTGATTCATTGTTTTTAGAAAGGACGGGAGACCGAAAGCAAGCTATGTCTAGCACTTTTCCTTTGAAACAAAAACAGTTCAAAGAAATACGAAGGATTGTTCCTTCAACTTTAAACACTTATTCTGCACAGAGAACACAGTTCAAAGCATGATCATTCTGAGATGTTCTCTTAACTTCGTCATATTTAAAATATACCAGTTTAGTAAAATCATCATTGAAATTACAAAAATACTGTTTGATCAATTCTGAATTAACACACATTAAAGAGAAAGTTCAATCTGATTAATTAGTGTCCATTAATTCATAATAATTGTTAAAATATATAAGTGTCCATCTGTCTCCTTGAGGTTCAAGCAAGTGTAACACTGAGTGATTCAGAGAGGTGTACTTGAAGGTCAAGACAGAAATATCAGAGGCTAGGTGTATCACTACAGACGTTTATACTAGAATATACGTCATTAGTCCAGTTCTTCTTGAAGGCAGGTCTAATGTTACCTGTCCACTTGCAGTGATTCAAATTGATTCAAATTGTTTCAAATTCAAATTCAACTCAAATTGTGTGTGTTTGTGTGTGTGACTGTTTTGTGGTTTCTAAGGACAGTGTTTTGTCAGGACAGTAATGAGCTGTTATCTGATTGTCTGAGTATAGCGTATTGCTGTCCTAACAAACCACTGTCCATTAAAACCACAAAACAGTCACACACACAAACACACACAATTTTAGTAGAACATGTTATATTTACATGTATATGTCTATCTGTACAGTATATGCATATATATACATGTATATGCATATATGTATATACACTGTACAGTACATGAATATGCATTTATGATATGCTTATATACATGTATATATGTATATTTGTGTGTATGTATATGACATAGATATCAATTATATAAATAATGCAGGGATTGTTAAGTATGACTTCAATATTATTTGTCACAGTTTTTAAATTTATAGTTTTCTTTCATTCAGCTAATTTTAATTTCATCTTAGTCCACCTATCATGAGAGGAGTTTTGTAAATACTCTGTCCATCCATCTTTCCTTTATGTGAGATGGATACTTTGGCCAAAAACAAACAATCATGTAATGTTTATTGGTTTACATGTGACCGCAGCTATCATCAAAATGTAGAATTTCCTCTAAATATAAGTATAACTGATCTGTTACAGATGTCATGTGAACACGTCCAGAGTCAGGAGATCGCAGGTAGCCAGAAGCACGATCAACTTCCTTTAAACACGAATACCAAGGTACATTTTAGTTCTTGTGTTCCTAAACAGAATTACTTGCTACGTGTGGTTTCATCAACCTTAATGTTCAATTATGTGTGTATAGGAATGTATTGTGGTTTTTATGGACAGTTGTTTGTTTGGACAGTCATACGCTATAAACAATCAGACAATCAATCAGATAACAGCTCATTACTGTCCTGACAAAACACTGTCCTTAAAAACCACAAAACAGTCACATACACAAACACACACAACTTCAGTTGAACATGTTATATTTACATGTATATGTCTATCTGTACATTATATGTATATGCATGTTTATGCATATATACATCTATATGTTTATGCATATGTACATATATGCATATTCTTGTATATATACATATATGCATTTACATGTTTAAATGCATTTGCATATACAGTACATGTATATATGCACTTACATATACATGTATATATGCACTTACATATACATGTATATATGCACTTACATATACATGTAATAGGCATGTAAATATAACATGTTCAACTGAAATTGTGTGTGTTTGTGTGTGTGACTGTTTTGTGGTTTATAAGGACAGTGTTTTGTCAGGACAGTAATGAGCTGTTATCTGATTGTCTGATTACTGTATAGCGTATTGCTGTCCTGACAAAACACTGTCCTTAAAAACCACAAAACAGTCACACACACAACCACACACAATTTCAGTTGAACATGTTATATTCACATGTATATGTCTATCTGTACAGCATATGTATATACATATATATATACATGTATATGTTTATGCATATATACATCTATATGTTTATGCATATGTACATATATGCATATTCATGTATATATACATATACTGTATATATTTACATTTTTATATGCATTTGCATTTACATGTATATATGCACTTACATATTCATGTATATATGCATTTGCATTTACATGTATATAGGCACTTACATATACATGTAAATAGGCACTTACATATACGTGTAATAGGCATGTAAATATAACATGTTCAACTGAAATTGTGTGTGTTTGTGTGTGTGACTGTTTTGTGGTTTCTAAGGACAGTGTTTTGTCAGGACAGTAATGAGCTGTTATCTGATTGTCTGATTACTGTATAGCGTATTGCTGTCCTGACAAAACACTGTCCTTAAAAACCACAAAACAGTCACACACACAAACACACACAATTTCAGTTGAACATGTTATATTTACATGTATATGTCTATCTGTACAGCATATGTATATACATATATATATACATGTATATGTTTATGCATATATACATCTATATGTTTATGCATATGTACATATATGCATATTCATGTATATATACATATACTGTATGTATTTACATTTTTATATGCATTTGCATTTACATGTATATATGCACTTACATATTCATGTATATATGCATTTGCATTTACATGTATATAGGCACTTACATATACATGTAAATAGGCACTTACATATACGTGTAATAGGCATGTAAATATAACATGTTCAACTGAAATTGTGTGTGTTTGTGTGTGTGACTGTTTTGTGGTTTCTAAGGACAGTGTTTTGTCAGGACAGTAATGAGCTGTTATCTGATTGTCTGATTACTGTATAGCGTATTGCTGTCCTGACAAAACACTGTCCTTAAAAACCACAAAACAGTCCCACACACAAACACACACAATTTCAGTTGAACATGTTATATTTACATGTATATGTCTATCTGTACAGCATATGCATGTATATACATGTATATGCATATGTACATATATGCATATTCATGTATATATACATATATGCATTTACATTTTTATATGCATTTGCATTTACATGTATATTTTTGCTTATCTCGGGCAGCTTCGTCCGAGGTGCAGGGACAGGGCGTTGCTCGTCCTTCTCAACCATATTGGGTCTCTTAACCACTTCGGGTCATTGTTCCAGCGGGCATCAACATGTCGTGGTTTGTTAGTTTGAAAAACATGTTTTTTCTCGCCTATTTTAGGAGAGGGAGTTGATGAACTTGTCCCTTCCAGCTCCAGCGAGTGGGATTTGACCTTTTCTTGGTAATGTAGTTCACGCTCTGTTTTTTTTTTAAACCAGATCAGGTCAGGGAGTTGACGAACATCAAAACCATTTATAGCATGCTGTTCCATGTTAAAATCTCTAATCTCACGTTTTAACTCAAGGCGATTTTGGCGAAGTTCTTCTTTTTTTCGAATTAAACTCTGCCTATATGATTCACACTTTGATGTGAGCAGCTCTGAACCTTCATCAGATTTTTCATCTTTCATCTTTGTTATGAAATCTATAATCTCACGATTTAACTCAAGGCGATTTTGGCGAAGTACTTCTTTTCTTCGAATTAAACTCAGCCTATATGATTCAGGCGTTGATGTGAGCATCTCTAAAGCTTCATCATAATTTTCATCTTCCATCTTTATTTTGAAATTTTCTCCAAATTAATGAGAGATGTTTGTAGTTTGTTATTTTAAATATTTCCTTATTTAAAATAAACTGGAGTCATTAGTTGTACACAGAAAAACGTTAAAAATTGCCATTTTTAACTAAAAGTGTACAGTTGTGCACACCATTCTGTATAAAATGCAGAGATGTGAAGAGCTTAATGTGGAAATGCTCTGTTCTCCATCATTTTTTATTTATTTATTTAATTTGAAAATCAAATAAAAGATGCTTTTTCGAATGTCATTTTAAATCTCTTCAGTATTTAAAATGAGCATAAATTGTTTGTCTGTACCTCTTTTATTTAAAATAAACAGGAGTTTTTGTTTGTGTACAGAACAATTTTAAAGCTGGTAATTTCACCATAAAAATGCTGACTTTTTATGATGTTCTATGAGAAAACTCCTCTGTTAACGTCTTTTAACCAACAGGGGACAGCTTCAAGTCTTAATGTTATCACGAGGTGACCTTTTCTTTCTACTTCCGGCCGCTAGAGACGGCTTGGTTGACTTCTTGCAGCTTAGCCGTTAGCTTGCGAGTAGCATCTAACAACTCGGTAAAAATATCAACATTGGAAAGAGTTGGAGCCTGTACGTGATAAACGCTCGAACTACGTTCTTGTCAGAGACAAATCTGTATGATTAGACAGTTTAGATGGCTTAAATTGAGTTTTTAAACTTTTAGTGAAATCTCCGTTCATCTTGTGTTGAGGAACACGTAGTCTGAAGACAGAGAGGGGGCGGGCCGACGCAGTAGCGTGCGTGGCGCGTCACCAGCTTCCAGCGAGACGGAGCTCGCTACTCAGATACGTGACGTCAACCAATCAATCACAGCGCTTGTAGTTCTTTTCCCAAGTAATCATGGTGAATGTAGTCTTATTACCTTCGACCAACGTAGTGCAGGAAATGATGACAAAAGTGGGCTGGTCGCAGCGGCGTGCGTCCCCACTTCAGCGAATCAGCGCTCGCTTTACAGATACGAGACATGATTGACAGATCACGGCTCTCGTTTTATCCAATCACAGCTCATAAACAAACATGTATGACACGTCGCTTTAACGTTAGCTTAGCACAGCAGAACCCAATTCTACAGACTCTATACACAACTCAAACGCTTCAAATTAACTTTCCAAAATTCTGAAATATGCGGCGAGCACACCTAGATAGGCCAACTTAGTTACGCTTAGTAACCCAGCACTGCAGCTGTTGAACAAACACGGACTCGCTCGGAGCCACTTCAAAGTCGGTTCCGGTCCACTTTTTAATGGAGCAGGACTCGGGTCTGACAGAACCCAGCCGACAACGTTCTAACAGTAATATGCTTTTTTGACCTGTTCTAAAATGTAAAATACCACACACAGCAATCTGGTAGATGTTAATAATAGCTTTCAGGCAGTTTGACTCGGCGGTCAACAAAGCTTTGAACAGGAGTCTGCGTGAACTGGACCCGAACCAGAACCCCCCACAGACCACGGGCTGACAAAACCTCACCTAAAGCTTCCAACAGTGTGTAAAAGAGTTGAACAAACAATAATCTCTCAGCTTCAAATGATAAAAACAAACATGCAGAATCTGCCTGTCTTGAACACTTCCAGCCAAAATTATTATCCTCAGAGTTTAAAACTTGGATCCTAATATGCAAACATGATGTTACAGTTCATGAGAGACTACAGATTATCAATAAACTTTCAGAAACCGGTACGGTGCCACCAGATGAAGCAAACATGACGTTACAGTTCATGAGAGACCACAGATTTATCAAAGTGGACACGGTCATGCCCACTACATCAGAAATAAAAATAATAACAGGGAGCGCTTTTCCTGCAGCACACAGTCCACCAGAGAATATTTAAAACATTGCGCACCCAGGTAGGACCTGAATTCATTCATTTCAGTCATCGAGTGAACGGAGGAAGAAGCGGTTACTTGACTTTAGGCAAAAAAACAAAAGAAAAGGCCCGATCAGCGATAAAGAAGGGGAATTTATTTCATTTGTGTAACATACAAAACAGTCCGGCGCCGGGGAAGTTTATGGTCAGACACCGCGCAAGCGTCCGCGGTCGTAAAAAAAAAAGCTTTGCGCGTACATGCCCTGAGGGGCTACGCGGGGCTACGCTTTTGCCTTGACGTACGTACGTGGCGTATAAGCGTATAGATAGAACGCTCAGGTATATTTCGCCCTTAACACGGTAAAAACAATTATTTGTTTACTGAAAATTATAGCAAATATGTGTCTTAGCAGAACTTTTCCTTAATAAATTCACGAAATGGTCAAATCAGCTGGATTAAAAAAAGTATTTTGCCATGTACATGTGTGCGTGGTGGACGGCTTTATTTCTTTAAAATTTAGCAAAATAAATGCTTAAAAATACACATTTCTTAGCTAACATTATAGCACAAGGGTTCTTGAGCTTAACCGTTCCTTAATAAATTCACGAAATGGTCAAATCAGCTAGATTTAAATTGTTTCGCTTTGACGTCTTCCAAACGGTCGCGTGCGCTACGAAAATAAATTACAGTATAAATAAATTGAATTTTAGCTCAAAAATATCATACAGCTAACAGTTTGTAAATGTCCACCCAGTAATTACTTTCTGTAAGTTTCAACAAAATCTGTCCTGTCGTTCATGAGCTATTTGCAAAATAGTACCTGTTAAAAACACGGAGCTACAAGCTAACCTTAGCTAAACAACTAAGCTAACTGCGACACATTTATGGTTATAAAACATCAAATTTTATCTCAAACATCTCGTAAAGCTAGTCAGTTGTAAATGTCCATACAGTGATTACTTTCTGTAAGTTTGATAAAAATCTGTCCTGTGGTTCTTGACTTATTTTGCTAACAAACACAGCTAACAGTAGTTACCTCCAGAGCAGGAGGTCGGGCAGCGACAGAGTGAGTCCGACCAGAGGAGGCTGCCGTCGGACACATGAGCTGGAAACGGTCGGTGGACTCTCTGGAAGTGTCAGAGCTCCAGAGCAGGAGGCCGGGCTGTGACAGAGTGTGTCCAACCAGAGGAGGCTGTCTTCGGATACACGAGGTGGAAACGGTGGGTGTACCCTAGCGGACAAAAGTGGTACTGCACCATTTTTTGCCAAAATGAAAAACGGTCATATCTGAGCTAAAAATTTGTCTAAAAATATGGGGAAAAATCCATAAACACGTCTCACCTCTCTCTCAGTCATAGGGCATGCAAATTAGGCAAAAAGGTGTGATTTATCTCGGATACAAGCGGCTGAAATGAGTTTTCTCCGCAGGGTGTCTGGACTCTCCCTTAGAGATAGGGTGAGAAGCTCAGTCATCCGGGAGAGACTCGGAGTAGAGCCGCTGCTTCTCCACATTGAGAGGAGCCAGTTGAGGTGGCTCGGGCATCTGGTTAGGATGCCTCCTGGACGCCTCCCTGGGGAGGTGTTCCGGGCATGTCCCACCGGGAGGAGGCCCAGAGGAAGACCCAGGACACGCTGGAGGGACTATGTTTCTCGGCTGGCCTGGGAACGCCTTGGGATTCCCCCAGAGGAGCTGCTCCATGTGGCTGGGGAGAGGGAAGTCTGGGCCTCCCTACTTAGGCTGCTACCCCCGCGACCCGACCCCGGATAAGCGGACGAAAATGGATGGATGGATGGTGTGATTTATAGACCGGAAATACGGTAGATAAATCTAACAAGTCTGAGTCGGGTCTATTATTGAGCATGCAGCAGGATGTCAGTTTAATGACTTTTGAGCTTTTTAATAAGTTTTTGTCATGGCTTTATTAATTTGTATTTGGTTTTCTTAATTTCCTGTTTTACTTTGGTAGATCGTGTTCTTCAGTCTCTTGTTACACCTGCTTTCTATATTGCTAATTGCCACTCAGCTGTTGTTCACTCATTGCTAATTTTCTCAGTATGTATTCAGCCTGGTTTTGTTGGGTTGGCTCAGTGTGGAGTTATAGCTGGCTTCTGTTTGTTCTACGTCTTTAAGGCTAATGAATCCGCTCAGTTTGAGTCATAACTGGGCTAACAACTTTATATAAAATCTGGATCATTTGGCTCTGCTCACCAGAACTCCCTGGCTTGCACAACTCTCCAACAGTACCGTACCTCACTTAGTATTTAGTCTTTAGCAATGAAAGAGCCAGCTCTGACCCAGCTCTTTTAGCTCCCAAATGGCATTTTTAAAGAACCGGCTCAGAGCTGCCTCTTGTGAAGTGGCTCAGAACATTAGATGCTCTGCATTTGGGCCCATTGCTCCTTGACAATGTGATAAATGACACCCACATGTTTGGAATGAGCAAAATTAAAATAATGTGAATGAACACACACATCTGAAACAAAAACAAAACAAAAAAAATGTGAAGAACCTCCCCTAAACCACATGACTTTTGCAGTGAATGGACTGTTAAAAAATAAATAAAAATTTAAAATAAAAATCCTCTCATGAATTGTAAAGCTGACATACCCATTTAACATAACATAAAAATAAAAATATACACTTTACTCTTTTGCTCCAAAACAGCAGCTTTCAAAATTGTCTGTAGCCTTTACAGAATGTCTTGATGCATGCTCAATAATCCAGGTAGAAACATTTAACAAAGTTAAATCAGGTCTTTTTATGGATAAAAAAAAAAAAAAAACCTGTTGAAACATTTTATCTTTTTCACCAAAGATTTTATCAGCAATTTCGTCAGACTGAGAAAGTCTTAAAGGGGACCACACATGCAAAATTCACTTTTTAATGTTTTTTGTACTCAACTTTGGGTATTTACTTCATAAAAAAACAGTCCTTGTGCCAAAAAAATGCACCCAGTGGTTTATTTACTCTAAGTAGATTTATTTTACTGTGATACAAACGGTTCGTTTTAAAATACGCTCGCATGTGACGTCACAAGCGAGAGGACAACCCACCACAACCTGAGTCCAGCCCCTCACCTAGCAACCCCTGGTTAGGCTCAACCCACTTCTGTATTAAACACATGACTGTTGTTTTTCATGATTTCATCTCATCTTTTGTTTATATGTTCTTAATTTCATGTGTACAGCACTTTGTTGCAGCTGTGTTTTTTTAAATGGCTTTATAAATAAAGTATAATTGTTATTTTTATGTTTTAGTTCAATTTTTAGTGTATTTGCGATCGCTCCCAACGCGCAGCCGGCAAAAATTAAACGAGCGGACCCCCGGCGTAGGGACCCGCGGCAACGGGACCCTCTTCTGGCGCGATGGAGCGGAGCTTCAACTGTACAGCCTCGCTGCTGCCTCGAAGCAGCCTCACAGCAGCGAGGACCTTCTCCTTACGGATTAATTTACGGGAGACACTTGGTGAACTTTGTGTTGTCTTGACTGGAACAGCGATAACTCCCAAAATCGCTGCGTGCAACGAGCGGAGCTGGCGAACACCGGAAGAGGAACAAGCTAACATTAGCATCGGATTCGGGTGGCCTAATGCTAAAAGGAGCAGCAAATTGCGGCGCGCTCAGACGGGTTTCGGTAAGTTATCTTAAGCTGACACTAACAGTCAAATGAGTGATAAAAAAAGAGCTAATTTTAACACATTACAGATACTGGCTGTTGCAGAGGGCGTTAACAGATCGTTGAAGGGCGTGGACTTCAGAACTCAGTATCAGAAACCGGTCGTTCAAAACGAAAGTTAAAAATGGCAGAATTAAAAAGGGTATAATTAATTATCTAAGAATTATTTTGTGTATTAAAATGAATTAATATTGTCAAGATAGCACACAGACATAACATAAAAATTTTAAAGACCTATATGTGGTCTCCTTTAAGGATAAAAGACGAAACGTTTTAACAAGTCTTTAATTCCATCCATCCATCCATCCATCTTCTTCCGCTTATCCGGGGTCGGGTCGCGGGGGTAGCAGCCTAAGTAGGGAGGCCCAGACTTCCCTCTCCCCAGCCACTTGGAGCAGCTCCTCTGGGGGAATCCCAAGGCGTTCCCAGGCCAGCCGAGAAACATAGTCCCTCCAGCGTATCCTGGGTCTTCCTCTGGGTCTCCTCCCGGTGGGACATGCCCGGAACACCTCACCAGGGAGGCGTCCAGGAGGCATCCTAACCAGATGCCCGAGCCACCTCAACTGGCTCCTCTCGATGTGGAGAAGCAGCGGCTCTACTCCGAGTCCCTCCCGGATGACTGAGCTTCTCACCCTATCTCTAAGGGAGAGTCCAGACACCCTGCGGAGAAAACTCATTTCAGCCGCTTGTATCCGAGATCTCGTTCTTTCGGTCACAACCCAAAGCTCATGACCATAGATGAGGGTGGGAACGTAGATCGATCGGTAAATTGAGAGCTTTGCCTTTTGACTCAGCTCTCTCTTCACCACGACAGACCGGTACAGCGCCCGCTTCACTGCGGACGCTGCACCTATCCGCCTATCGATCTCACGCTCCAGTTTTCCCTCATTCGTGAACAAGATCCCGAGATACTTAAACTCCTCCACAAGTCTTTAATTAATTAATGAATTTTCTAATCCATCCAAAGGACCTAACCTTTGTTAGACTATACAGAATGCTTTCTTAAAAAACAAAAGCACCAAATGTTTAAATTACAAGTAAAATATGTTCATGCTTGAACCACACTGCACCCCGCTTCATTAGATTATAAAGGCTCAGCCTTGACTGTAGTGACTTTTTCAGTCAGTGGCTATGTTCACATGCGCAAAATTCTTTGATCAGATTGAAATGTACTCAGATTAAATCATCATAATGTATCATTTACATGGATACAATCCATTCACGATGAGCGTTTACTTGCAGTGGGCTTTTATTTAGAACAGAAGTACTGACATGAGTGGTAAACTCTCCTTAAAAAAACACAGAAGAAGAAGTTCTACTTCCGTGATGAACATGAACAAACCTGAGCATCCAAAATGGACCCGCGCCAGGTTTTAATGTCGGTGGAGACGTTACTGCACTCCATGACTGAGCTACAGGTAATACAGATACATTTGAGCTCTTTCAAGTTTCAAGTTGCTCATCGACCAGTTTTAATTCTCTGACATACAGTATTAGCATCTAGACAGGTGGAATTAAGTGAGGTAGACATAGGTTGCACATGCACAGTCAGGTCAGTTTTCCACAATCGGAATAAAATGATCAGATTAAGTCTGTACATGCACACCGTTCGGATTATGAATCGGCATAAACCACCCCTCTCATTCAGATTACAAATTCATACGGATCGAGCTGAATCAACAAATAATAATCCAAATGTGCATTAACTTGACACATTTTTATTCTGAATGGCCGTTCAATCTGATTACTTATGTCCATGTAAACATAACTGAGTCTCTGCAGAGACAGGCTGATCCACATGAAGAAAAATGAAGCATAAAGAAAGGAAAATGTCCCCAGTACTTGCTACAGTAGTACTGGGGACACAGCAGTACATTGCTAATTTCCAAAGGTGGGCACATGACCGCCAGGGACCGCTAATGCGCTAATCAGCTTACAGCGGACCTAACGTTTTTTGTTAGCGTAACAGCGGGGTGACTAACTTTTATAATTCATAAGTGGATTTGTGCTATTTTTATTTAAAATGCAGTACCGCTAATAACTAATTATCTATCAGTAAAAACAAATAAACTTATTTACAGGCTCTTATGCTGGCTCCGTAGCTGCTTGTTTTACCCTTTTCCCCCTTGGTCTGCTCCCTCACCGTAAAGAGCAGAGAGGAGGGAGGGTTGGAGGGGGGCAAAGGGGAGAACAGACGCGGATCTACCATGTAGGCAAATTATGCCGTTGCTTGGGGCCCCAAATCAGCAGGGGCCCCGGCCCCGCCCCGGCCAGTCACCTACATCACTAACATTGCTCATGCTTGTTAATGTACATTTAACATAAAAATAATTATAGTTAAGATGAAAACGATCATTAAAAACGCAATACAAAAACCGGTCAATTTCTGTATCCCCCTACTAAAAATTGACTATTCCATCTATCTTCCGGGTCAGAGGTGAACTCGGGTGCTAACGTTTATGGCTAGCTGGTTGCACTCTGTCTCTTCATAAATCCGCAGAGAACCCCACTGTTTCAAGCCAAATTAACGCGGCCGGAGGATTGTATTGTGTGTTTTGTGTCCACCACTCGACGGTGAGTCGTTTGTTTTATTGTATTTGGGTTCCTTTTATGTAGAAATGCGGTGGCGACACGCCCGTGTATTTGAGATTTAAAAGTGGTCTTAGGGATTAAAAGATCATTCTCATTTTGTTAATTTCGTGGCCGAATAGAATATATGTACGTAAAGTATTAAATAAATCCTTTGATTTTTGTAATTTCATCCTTTTAGGATCATTTTAGTTACTTTTCATTAAATCTGTTGACTGCCTATAGAATTTTGGAATTGGTTTAATTTATTTTTCGGTTGCGCAACAAAAAAGAAATTACTATTTGTTTTTTGAAACAATATTGAAGTAAATTAAGCTTAATTGACTCTTATATGAATTAAACTTGGATACAACTTGGAAGTGCACTTTAAAACTTGATCTCTAACTTTAATTTTACCTGTACTGTTGATGTGGTCTTTGAATTGAAGTTATAATAATAATAATGTAATAAACTTTATTTGTATAGCACCTTCCTGCAATGCCTTGCATTGACCAAGGTGCTTAACAGATATAGGATAATCTAAAAAAATAAATACAAAGTATGTGCATGTGTAATGAAGAATATAATTTGTACGTGCAGCTGTTAATACATGTAAAGTTTTTTTTTTAATGTTTGTTGCTCTTTTTGCCAACTGTGATGTTTCTTCTGTCCAGGACTGTAAATATCCAGGTGGGTCAGGAGGAGTTAATGGGAAGCTGCTGCTGTGACGTAAGAGGTAGGATAAAGGTGTATAACAGTTCATGCACCGCTAGTTGGCAGTCTAGTGCAAATATTGCATAACTTGTTGGCTAGCAATTGTTGAATTTAATTAGCGGTTTAGAATTTAGCTTCCCCTAATTTTCATAAGACATTAGTGCTTTTGAAATTGCGGACCTAAATAAATTAATTAGTGCTTTAGAAATAGCGGAACTAATTTTTGGATTAGCGCTGCCCAGCACTGCTAATTTCATTTACAAAATCTGTACAACAAGGTAGCGCAGCTCATCTATGAATGTGTCATATTTGTGTTGAAAAGAGAAAGCAGCAGAAACAATTAAAATAGACTCAGAAAAACAAGAACAACTGTGTTGGAGTCCCAGATTGGCTTCTTGTTCTTTTGTCTGGACTGTGGATTTAATATGAAACGAACATCACAAACATCTTGCTGGGTGTTGAACATTGTGTTTGGATGTCCTGACTTCTTAATTACCTCAAACAATGTCAGAAGTAAAGATCCAAGTCAAACAGAGGCTCAAATGAAGGGACAGGGCGAACAAGAACAAACTGAACAAGGATAACCTTTCTGTCAGTGACAGAGTCACCCCTCAACACGTGCTGATGAGAAAATATTCTATTTGTTTTCTGCAACAATAATTTCACATATCTGCTGTTGCAGCATATTAAGATGGCGAGAAATCACACACTGACAAAAAGTGTTTACTTGTCAGACAGTTTTGCTCTTTTCACACTAGTTAAAAGTAGTCAATTTATGCTTTTCTTGTCATTTTTATTTTCGTTCACAAACTTACCTAAATCAATCAGTTGCATACTTTTTTCTGTAATGCTGCACATTGTGTAGAGCCTGCTTCTCTTTACAAGGCCCTGCAAACCTTTATAGTAATATCTTAAAATAATTTTAGCTTTAGGACATTATAACTATCACTCTATAACACAACATGAGCCCATTACAATAACCATCAAGAGACAAGCACAAGTGAAAATAAGATAAATTGTGATCTGCAAGGCCCTGTTAAGGACTTGGACATGTCCAGGGTGTATCTCACCTCTTGCAAACAAGTGACTGCTGGATATGGGCATCAGTGACCCCCATGATTTGAAAAAGAGGAAGTGGGTAAATATAATGAATGAATGAATGTGGTGACCTACAAGTCTTCAATGTTCTCAAATTTAGTTAAAATTAATTTATGTTTAACTTAGAATCCCCACTGTCAGAACAGTCACATTCATACGTAGGTATTGACAATGGTGTGCCAATAGATGGTCAAATAATTAACCATAAAACATATCTAAACATATTGTTTTGAGGTTGCACATGGCCATGCATTGTGTGTGCGTCTTTCAGACAAATGATTAAAGGTGCAAGTGTTTGCCTCTTTGTTACGCTGATGATGTACCAAGAGGTGAATAGCATGGTTGATTTGAGCATGGCAAAAGTAAATGAGGCATGTTACAGGAGGTGAAACAAGAGTTGAGAGACCCAGAGAATCCACGATATGTGAGCCGGCAACTTGAGCCCGAGAGTAAGAGAAAACCTCATCCTAGGGGAGAGTGCTTGGGCTGTAGTGGGCCAAGGTACGAGACTGGGTCCAGGTACAAGAACAAGGCAAAATGCTCCTTTGACAATAGTATGAGGTTTCACTTCAGTGAGATTAACAGGTCACCCGGGTTGGCGACTCTTTCAGATGTACTGTGCACCCCTTCTCATTAAAGGAACAGTTCAATATCTTTGTATGGGATGGGCAAGATAATGTGTGGTGTCCAATGGTTTCAGTAGCCCTGTTTCCATCCATTTTCATTTCGAATTTTGAGCTACCTCGCAAATATGTAAATACAAATTAATGCAGATCAGAAGTGTTTCCATCTGCTGGCTTGAAGCGCTTCTTCCAAGCCGCGCACAGCGTCATTACGTCAGACGTCAGCGTCATTACGTCAGACGTCAGCACTGCGCATGTCTACAGTAAACCAGAGAGTAAACAGGAAGTAGCGGTTGACAACAGAACCCGGCCACACATCTCGTCAAAATGGAGAGAATATTTCAGGTACGTGTTGCTATCGGGCGAGTTGTATTTATTCTGTCATGCCAACTAGTTTTAGCGAGTTACATGCTGTTCGGAGCGGAAACAGCTGATCAGTCACGTGACGTGAATGTGCGCTACGGCAGCACGAGTCGGCAAATGTGTTTCCATCTGTCGTTTTGCGCAGCTGCTCGGTTTCGCAGCTCCCAAAAACCACCTCAAGCGAGCGTATAAACTTTTTGGCGAATTTCAGGAAGTAACTTCGTATTTTGCCGTTTCCATTAAGCTTTTCTGCTGCGATACTTCAAAATGCGCACCTAGAAACATTGATGGAAACACGGCTACTAAGAAGAACAAGAAAAGGACTTCTGAATCAACCCTGCAGGCCAGGATTCAATGTCTGCCCTTTCCTTTGTTATCTCTTCTTGGCTGTGAAGCAGTAAGAGAAGTGGAAGGAATGTGAGGTATTTCCATGGTCTGATTGTGTGCGTGTGTGTTCATGTGTGTGTGTGTGTGTGTGTGTGTGTGTGTGTGTGTTGGAAAGGCTTTCAGGAAGGTGGTCAGTCAGTTGCCACTCAAAGCTCTGTAGCAGCATGATGCCTCCCAACACATAATAGAAGCCTTGTCCTCCACTTCATTCATTCTCCTCCTAAAGACTTTCCACATCTTTTTCTCTTATTTTTTCTCTGAGGCTCATCTCACTTCCCTCAATTTCTGTTCC
>JBBPBX010004842.1:45575-73324 GCA_038048925.1 Garcialebias charrua
CCCCCCCCCCCAGTCATTAGCATGTTGCTGATGGGGGCCGGTCATCCATTGAGCGGTGTGGGGAGGTTTGGCTGGGGCTGCAGCAGGCCTGTCAGGGCAGGTCATTAGGAAAACGACGGGTCGTGGAATACACAGACAAGGCTGATTGGTTTCCTGCAGCCGTCAGCACAGCCCTGCAACATCTCCTGACCCCCGGGCCCTATCCAACCTACTTATAAAGACAAACATAAACACATACCACATACACCTGCAGGAGAAAACATACAAAGATTCACATGAGGACACTCAGAATAAGTGTAGCCACACAAAACCCGATTGTTAATGTACTCACATGACTGACCAAAGGCTATGAAAGGAGGAAGAGCCACAGCAAGGCGATTACCTTGATCCTGATCCATAAAAACCAACCTGTTGCCAGTTTTTAGATCTACTGCTTGGCACTAATCCAAACAGCTTGTCTGCTGCCCCTTGTCTTAAGCCATGTTCACGGTGGGGCCACAGGAGCATGGTGAGAAGAAAAACAAAAATCCCTGAAGAAGACCTCAGTTTTTTGAAAGGTCATGTATGGCATTTAATAAATCAGTGTGCAGGAGGTGATTCTATCATGCGTGCTATACCAGCCTTCATGGCTGTCTTCTGTTGTGCTGTGAATATCAAACCCAGAGGCTCTGATGCCCACCACCCTTCCACCTCCTACTTCTTGCCCCCTACCCTGACTAACCCCCCAGTCTCTGTTTGCCTTGGTCTACCTGATGAACACAGCTTCCCGCCCAAGGCGTCAGCGCTCCAAATGAGTTCTATAATACTGTTACTTCAAATGTCAAAGGCAGGGCTATTAGTGTTGTGTGTGTTCCCCGGTGTTGGGCACGTTGTTTGGGAGACAGAGCCTATTGTGTAGCTGCCACAGCTCTCCCTCCATCCTTCAGTGTAATTCAATGCATTAATGTGTAAAAATGCCATTTAGCACAACACCACTGACTGCAGGCTGGTTAGTAGATACTGATGGACGGATAGGGTTTGACTGACAGTTCCTGTCTGTGGCGTGTCTGTGGGTGTGAATGACACAACATTTCTCCTGGCTCAATCACAGAGCCTACTCTACACCTCTGAAATAGTTACGCATTTAGAAATAAAAATGGACTCAATAAAATGTGTGCACACACACACACTCACACACAACAAAGCTCAAACTGGTATTAACCCAATATAATTGCTAATGGGATCTGTCTTAAGGGTGAAGTGGTGTTAACCTCTGATCAACCCTTGGCCCAAGCACTTATAGCCTAGATAAAATGCATTACATTTTGCCCATTTAATCATCAGCATCTGACTGACCAATTTCACACCCACGAGAGTAAAAAATGCAGGAGCAGAAAGATGAGAGAAACCTCTTAGCAAGCCTTTTTCGACATTTTATTCAGAATGGGGTATTTTCTGCCATTTCAGATTTTACAGATTTCAGTACCGGTAATTCTCTTTAACTAGACTGGATTGACATTTTTTGTTTTTTGTTAATGAGCTAATCAAAAATGTCTCCTAAACTAACAAGGCAGCCAGCCTCGGAGCTTAAACTCAGCCTGCTTTTAGAGAAGGATGTCAGGGAGGGTATGTTTAACTCACTGTAGCTGCCAAAGTGTAATAGAGTCCACCAGGTGGCAATTAAGATGTTAATAGATAGCTTCATCAGAACGACAATGTGGAGGAAGGAGGGAGGACAAGACCCAAAACACAACAAATCTCCAAGACTTTTAATTAGTAATGACAATAAAATGTAGTTTAGTAAATTTTTTGTTTTTCCTTTCACTCAAATCACTAGAATTATGTGACACGTTCTTTTTTCAATGCATTTTTACAGTTAAAAACATTTACAGTTTTGTTAAAGACAGATGTGGCCAAACAGATTTAAATACTGACTCATATTTTATGGTTTAATCCCTGTGAGATAGTAATGGATTTATTTTGTTGATAAACACAAGCATTTTGCATTAATGTTGTGTTTTTATTTATATCTGGGTATGTCACAGACAGTAGGCCTCAACAAAAGACAGGGGAAGGCAAATGATAGCAGCTCTAATTAACAGGGTGGTGGCTCTTTTGCTGAACTGTTCCAGAGACACGTCGTCGGGGACTTCGAGGTGCCCTACTCAGTGGGGAGAACTCGGAAAAACAGCTTTAATTGGTAGCAGTTATTTATAGACACAGCACCTCTTCCAAGGTTAGTGGTTTAAATCTCTTAAGTCTTGGAGGGGGCATCATGTTTGATAGCAACAAACAGAATACAAAAATGAAAATTTCGAGTCAGATAATTATGCATCCACTTCAGAAATCCTGTTAAATACTTTTAGAGCTGCATACTGCAGAACCGTGATGCATCTTTTTTGTGTACTTAGACCTGATTTTGATATACTGTATTTTGCTTTGTGCAAAGCAAGAAAACGTGAGAGACAGACAGAGAATAACTGGGAGAATGAGTGAGAAACTGAGAGAGGGTTGGAGGAACGTGAAAGGGGAGACGAGGTGGGGAGGTTGCGCCTGGGTTGAATCCCTCATTCGAGGCGTCTTCATCTGTCGGCCAATCCTCCCGGGGGGCCCCTACTTCTCCATTTCATTAGTTTGTCAGCTTGCACGAAGGATTGTGCATTAGGCCTTTAATTTAGTGGATAGCCAGAGGCTGCCTGCTGCAACTCTCAGCTCCAACAGGCTACAATTTAACTATCCATCCATTATTTCTTTTTGCTGAGGCCGACTGTCTGTCGTTATCTTTACCTGCTTCTTTCTTTTAGAGTTGCGGGGGTCACTGATTGTCCAGCTATCACTGAGCAAAAGGTGCAGTCAAGTCCACCAGGTCAGAGAGACAAACAAATGGTAAATGGACTGTACAGTACTTATATAGTGCTTTTCTATATTATGAAGACCCTCAAAGCACTTTACACTACAATCTATGCGCTCATTTACCATTCTACAGCACTCTACTATATCTCTACAAAGCTAATTGAACCAATCATTCTAAATCAGAGCTTTACATCACATTCATACACCAATGGGACACACATCAGAGGTAATGAGGGGTTCAGTGTCTTGCCCAGGGACACTTCAGCATGTGACTGCTGGTGGATTCAAACCCCCAACTCTTGCATTGGAGGACGACTGCTCTAACCACTCAGCCACAGCCGCCCGAGGCAAATGAGACAAACAACTATTCACACTCTCATTCACATTAGCCTAACATGCATGTTTTTGGTCTGTGCCCGGAGAAAACCTACACATGAAAACTCCACCCAGAAAGTACGCTAATGCATGCTCACCACCAGAAAGGTTCCAGGCTGGGATTCCATCCGGCAACCTGAGTTAGCTGACCTTTTGCACAGGAGAGATCAGCTTTGGGCTCCAGCGAGAAAATCTGGCTCAGACACTGACTGGTTACTATTTCGATAGCAGCGGAATAAATTCCATCAAAGCCACAAAACACAACTACCCGGTATTTCTCATCTCAGACCTCCAAAGATCTAAATGATCTCAAAAGATTCTGGAAAACCATCAAATCTCTCTCCGGCAGCTCTCATTCATCTGACCTCAGCTCTGTTCCTGTGTCTAACAAGCATGAGATCCTGAACTGTTTCAACAAACATTTTGTTGCTTCTAGTTCTTTATTTGACACAGTTACTAATGGAAAATCAGCCACTTCTCCCAAAAGTTAAACATCTACAAACAAAATTCCTCCTGTAATCCTCAGTAAACCGCACCTTTTCCTTTTCACAGTTTTCAGTTAGTAAGTTTAATAAATTATTCAAAGGTCTAGATTATAAAAAAATCTGCAGGACCAGATGATCTTCCACCTTATTTCTTAAGGCTGGCTGCTCATATCATCACAGTACCGGTGTCCCACATCTTTAACCTGTCCATAAGCCAAAACACCATCAACGTGATACAGAGTGACTCTCAACATACACAAAAGGGCCGCTATACTTAATCAACTTTAGAATGCACAAAATGGCTTTAACTAGGTCAAATTATCAAATATTGATGTACATTTTGGTGAGTGCTAAAAGATGGCACAAAACCTTGCTTTTAAACTTTGGGATGCAACGCAGGCATTAATTTTTTTCAAGAAATGCTAGCTTACCTATTTGATATTGTGGATATTTTTCTCTCTCATACACCAATTTTTGTTTGCTGTTCAAAATGTTTTGTGTTTTTTGTTTTAGCACAACTCAGACTTCATATGGCATATGTGACATCAAAAACAATTAAATAATTACTTGGAGTTTGCATTCCTGCCACCATTTGCTGATGGCAAAGAAGGACACCTGTACATTTTTGAGAGCACCAGTGATGCAATGAAGGGGTCAGGGTACCCACCCCCACAAAAAATATACTCAAAACTACACATTTTCTATCTATTGAAGTGCATTTTACCAAGTTACATGGATCAAACAAAATCATAAAATCATTGTATTATATATTTATTGTAAGGTGGACAATGAGCACTAATTGGCCTTTAAGCTGAATTTGATCTGAGATCAAACTTGAAAATTGCATTACAGTAGTCCCTCATTTATTGTTAGTGTTAGGTTTCAAACCCCCCCACAATTAAGTGAAAATCCACAAAGTAGCGACATTATATTTATTTTAGTAGTTAAATAAAGGGAACACTCAAATAACACATCCTAGATCTGAATGAATTAAATATTCTCATTGAATACATTGTTCTGTAAAAAGTTGAATGTGCTGACAACAAAATCATACAAATATCATCAATGGAAATCACATTTATTAACCAATGGAGGCCTGTATTTGGAGTCACACACACAATTAAAGTGTAAAAACACACCACAGGCTGATCCAACCTTGATGTAATGTCCATAAAGCAAGCCAAAATGAGGCTCAGTATTGTGTGCGGCCTCCACGTGCCTGTATGACCTCCCTACAAAGCCTAGAAATGCTCCTGATGAGACGGCGGATGTTCTCCTGAGGGCTCTCTTCTTAGACCTGGATTAGAGCATCACTTAGCTCCTGAACAGTCTGTGGTGCGATGTGGCCTTGGTGGATTGACTGAAACATGATGCTCCAGATGTGCTCAATTGGAATCAGGTCTGGGGAATGGGCAGGGCAGTCCATAACATCAATGTTCTCATCCTGCAGGAACTGCTGACACACTTCAGCCTAGCATTGTCATGCATAAGAAGGAACCCAGGGCCCACTGCACCAGCATATGGTCTCACAGTGGGTCTGAGGATCTCATCCCGGTACCTTATGGCAGTCAGGGCACCTCTGGCTAGCACATGGAGGGCTGTGCAGCTATTAGGGGTTGAACGAGTACATAATTTTTAAACTCGACATTAACATAATAAAGCTTGAGTAGAACTCGAGTAGTTCATAATGTCATAGGATCTTAAGATGCAAAAAAATAAATAAAAATAAAAATGCATAAAAATGTCATTTATTATTTACAACAACAAAAAAAGACCAACAAAACATTGGGAGCGTGTATTATGCTCCTACCATTTATTATACTGCTAATAAGTCGCAGGAAAACCAAAACTATTAGTTATTATTATTAAGCTGCAAAAGTTAAAGAAACGTGCGGCACGTCAAAAACGAAACTAAAAACGGTGGGGCAGTCGACCCCCCCGCGCCACAGCCCGCAGTGCTGCGCATTAGATTTAGTTTTAGAGATTATTAGTTTTTTTATAGGTTTAGAGATTAATCTTTTTTGCTTTTTGTTTAAGAAACAAGGTCAGAGGAAGCTGGTTCTGGTTCAGTGGATTGGACCCGGTGTTACACCATATTCTGTGACCTGCAACAGTTCATGCAACACCGCCCCCTATGGTCACAATATATGGTGGTCACATAATATGGTGTAACACCAGTTCGCAACATGCTCCAAACAGGAATTTGATTCATTTTCTGTTCTGTAACTGCGACGGGATAACGTCACTACGAATACTCGACGTGAAATAAAAAAACTCGATAGATGTCCTAGGAATCGATGTGTCGATTACTCGAGTAGTCTGTTAAAGACCTAGCGGCCATCCAAAGAAATGCCTAGCCGCACCATGACTGACCCACCACAAAACCGGTCATGCTGGAGGATGTTACAGGCAGCAGAATGTTCTCCATGGTGTCTCCAGATTCTGTCACATCTGTCACATGTGCTCAGTGTGAACCTGCTTTCATCTGTAAAGAGCACAGGGCATCAATGGCAAATCTGCCAATTTTAGTGTTCCCTAGCAAATGCCAATCGTCCTGCACAGTGTTGGGCTGTAAGCACAGGCACTATATGTGGTTGTCAGGCCCTCATACCACCCTCATGGAGTCTATTTCTGACTGTTTGAGTGGAAACATGCACATTAGTGGCCTGCTGGAGGTCATTTTGTAGGGCCCTGGCAGTGGACCTCCTGTCTCAGCTCTCTGCTATGATTCGACCCGGAGAGGCTCCTGGCTCCATTGTTTTACTGAACTGCAGTAAGAGAATCTTCACCAGCATGCAGTAAGTGATTCTCCTCCTCTCTCAGCTCCGTGTGCGCACCTCAGTCCAGTCTGTTTACGTTCCTGTCAGGCACACACGCGCTGCATGGTGTGGTGTCAGGTTTCAAACAGCCCGTAGCTGACTGAATTTCCACGTCTTTTTTTTTTAATCACTCCCCGGCCAAGACGCATTGAGGAAATAAAATAAAATTACAGTACTACAGAAAATGACAAAAAAGTAACGCACAATAATTTGGAGAAAGTAACTTTAATCTGATTACTGGATTTTGAAATAGCAACGCGTTAGATTACTCGTTACTGAAAAAGTGGTCCGAAAAGAGTAACGTGTTACTTTGTAACGCGTTAGTGACATCACTGCTCCCTGGTAAGGTCTATTCAGGGGTTCTAGAGAGGAGGGTCCATTGGATAGTCGAACCTCGGATTCAGGAGGAGCAGTGTGGTTTTCGTGCTGGTCGTGGAACACTGGACCAGCTCTACACCCTCAACAGGGTCCTGGAGGGCGCGTGGGAGTTTGCCCAACCAGTTTACATGTGCTTTGTGGACTTGGAAAAGGCATTCGACCGCGTCCCTTGGGGGGTTCTGTGGGGGGTACTCCGGGAGTATGGGGTACCAGGCCCATTGATATGGGCTGTTAGGTCCCTGTACGACCGGTGTCAGAGCTTTGCCGGCAGTAAGTAAGCCTCGTTTCCAGTGAGAGTTGGACTCCGCCAAGGTTTCCCTTTGTCACCGATTCTGTTCATAATTTTTATGGACAGAATTTCTAGACGCAGCCAAGGTGTTGAGAGGATCCATTTTGGTGGCCTTAGAATCGCTTCTCTGTTTTTTGCAGATGATGTGGTCCTATTGGCTTCATCAGATCGTGATCTACAGCTTTTGCTGGAGCGGTTTGCAGCCGAGTGTGATGCGGCCGGGATGAGGATCAGTTCCTCCAAATCCGAGGCCATGGTCTTGAGCCGGAAAAGGGTAGCATGCCCTCTCCGGGTCGGGGATGAGGTCCTGCCCCAAGTGGAGGAGTTTAAGTATCTCGGGGTCTTGTTCACGAATGAGGGAAAACTGGAGCGTGAGATCGATAGGCGGATAGGTGCAGCATCCGCAGTGAAGCGGGCTCTGTACCGGTCTGTCGTGGTGAAGAGAGAGCTGAGTCGAAAGGCAAAGCTCTCAATTTACCGATCGATCTACGTTCCCACCCTCATCTATGGTCATGAGCTTTGGGTTGTGACCGAAAGAACGAGATCTCGGATACAAGCGGCTGAAATGAGTTTTCTCCGCAGGGTGTCTGGACTCTCCCTTAGAGATAGGGTGAGAAGCTCAGTCATCCGGGAGGGACTCGGAGTAGAGCCGCTGCTTCTCCACATCGAGAGGAGCCAGTTGAGGTGGCTCGGGCATCTGGTTAGGATGCCTCCTGGACGCCTCCCTGGGGAGGTGTTCCGGGCATGTCCCACCGGGAGGAGGCCCAGAGGAAGACCCAGGACACGCTGGAGGGACTATGTTTCTCGGCTGGCCTGGGAACGCCTTGGGATTCCCCCAGAGGAGCTGCTCCATGTGGCTAGGGAGAGGGAAGTCTGGGCCTCCCTACTTAGGCTGCTACCCCCGCGACCCGACCCCGGATAAGCGGACGAAAATGGATGGATGGATGTTATATGCTGTGTTATTCTTTAAATGTGAAGCATGACTGTGTTACTTGATCAAATGAAAGTGTCTAATAAGTGTAAAGTTGAATAATGTGTCAGAATGACCTGTTCAGTTTGTTTAGAAATTAGGAAAACAGTTTGATCAGATATTCACTTCACTGGAGACTATCTGTCTGTCTTTTCCTAAACATTCTCTCTGTTCTGGCTGTAACCTTGAATCTTGATAACAACAAGTGAACTGCTCGACTGGTTCTTTTGGACCAATCGGGGAGGGACAAGTCCTCTCATCTCAGATCTTCTACTAAGGTTCTAAGCTTTGCTGAAACGAGCGGAGTCTGCTGGAGTCTGCTGGAGTAAGCCTCAAACATGAGGTCTCCCCAAAGAACTGAATGAACGTCAGTCACACGCTAAGGACACGTCATTCAGTTAAATACTAATAACATGTTTGTTATCAGTCCACTTCGAACTGGCTACCAGCTCTCAAGATTCACCGATGGGTCTGGAGGTCTGGTTCTGATCCAGTTCTGGACCGATCCAATGGGTTCTGTGCAGGTCTCTGCACTCACTGAGTGCCAAAGTCACTGTAATAATGCAAAACTTTTTTTCAATCAGATCAAAACTTTCCCTCAGCAGAAGGAAACGGGGCTTCTGGCCGGCGCCCTGTTAGCTTCTGGGAAATGTGATCATTATGAGTGGGCATACAGTGTAGGCAGGGCCTAATTTGAGCCAAATCATACCGGAACAGAGTCTGGGAACCCTCTTATTTTGACAGGGTGCTTCCACTAACTGTTTGCTTGGATCCGGCTTGGATCCAGTAACTCTCAGGCTCACTAATACCAAAGTTATAGACAAATATGACTGCCTTGAATTAATAAGACTTACTGTATATTGAATGTGTAAAGTGAAAATAATTACATGAGCACTCATTTTAAACCCAACAGCATACGAGCTGTCTCTTCAAGTGACAAATTTCAGCATTTACCTATAAGGAAATCTTTGCCCTTAACTGATGAGCAGACAGTCATGCATGGGCAGGAGCCCACAGGCTGCTGAAGGTTTCACATGCAGAGTTGGACAATAACGAGTAGAGACAGAGTCGGGCTCAAGAATGAGCCTGACTCAAGCCCAACTTGATGGAATTATCTAGTAAAGCTATAAAGTAAGGGAAGTGGGGGCTGAGAGAAGCGGAGTGTTTACAAATAGGTAAACATAAATGTTGAACAACCCGTTAAAATACACCAAAATGCAAGAAATTGCAACTACTTTATTGTTTTTTTCTGGGGGAAGACACCCAGAGTCCCCCTACCCCCACTCACCAGCCCACCTGCTATCTGAATAATATTAAAGTTAAAAAGCCATGCATCCTGTACAATAAAGAAAATTTTTAATGTGCGTTGAAAATACTGCGATATAGCGAGTCCGCGAAAGTCAAACCGCGAAGTAGCGAGGGACTTCTTACTGTATCCTTGTTTTTATTTTTTCTCCTTGTTCTTTATTGGTTTGTTTAGGTGATTTTATACACACTGAGTACCATGGGTTTGTTTTGACTGCATCATATTGTGCTTTTATCACAAAATATCCACTATAGCAGGTAGGTAAAATAGAATAAGTACACATACAAATATAAAATACAGGCTTCCCTACAAACACCATATCTGTGTCTATAAATCTTGAGTCCACCTTTTGTTCAGTATCTCAAAGTCGGACATCCAGATACATGGTTTCAATGAATACACTGTACAAGGAGCTTGACATATTGGTCTGGGAGAAATTGACACAATAGTGAGACAATGTTGTGTGAATGATTGCATGTCTAACAAGAAGAAACATTAAAATAGAACATATTAAATGTTTCCATCTGCAAGAAAGAGAAGGGAAAAATGGAAAGCTGCTGTAGGCACACTTTGTTCACTACGTATCATGCATGCATACAATATTTTGGCACATTTTAATCAGTGGTTTTTTTAACTGTAGTATAAATGGCAGCTGTGGCTGAGTGGTTACAGCAGTCATTCTCCAATGTGAGAGTTGGGGGTTCGATTCCACCAGCAGTTACATGCCAAAGTGTCCCTGGGCAAGACACGGAACCCCTCATTGCCTATTGGTGTATTCATTCATTCATTCATTCATTCAACCTTTATTTATACAGGCTAGCCTCGTTGAGTCACGGGGACTCATTTACAAGAGGGACCTGTCTCACTCACACCAAACAACCATCCACTCTCACACTCACACCTAGGGTCAATTTAGAGTCACCAATCAGCCTAACAAGCATGTTTTTTGGTCTGTGGGAGGAAACCGGAGTACCCGGAGGAAACCCACGCATGCACGGGGAGAACATGCAAACTCCACCCAGAAAGAATGTATGTGATAAAGCATTGGTTAATCTCTACAGATTCAGATTAGCTTTGTATAGATCTAGTAGATTTATTTTATTTATTTTTTATTTATTCATATAAATTTGTTCATTTTAAAATACAATACCAAACAATCCCATAAACGATAACATACTAAATATAAAAATGAAAGGTAGCAGAAAGAAGAAAAAAATTCTTATTACATCTGCCCCTTTTTTCAAACAATTAGTTCAAACAAAAATAATCTTCAGTAACAGAACAAAATGAATATCTAAAAAAGCTAAGTCTGGTCCTCTGGACATTCAAAAAACAAAACAAAGCAAAAAAATTGTAGAAACGTTTCGTCTTTCGTCCGAAAGACTTCCTCAACAAAATGAATAATTCTTTGTAATTTTTCTAACTCTAATACAATACACATTAAGCTACTTCATATATATATACATTTTTATTAATTCTGTTTTAATAATTTTCTTAAATGTACACATTCAACAAAAAAGTTGAAAAAAGTTGAAATCATTTTCTTAAATGTACACATTGACGTGGCATTTTTAACTTCACTCTCCAAACCATTCCACAATCCAATAGACCTTTTACCAGTTGACGTCATCGCGCATGCGCACTCGCATTTTTCCAGAATTTTCCGGAAGTTGGGGGGGAAACGCGGCAATACTACTAGTGTTTTCCTTACTGCCAACGGTCGCGGTGGGGAAATATGACTTTTATTGTGTTTATAATTGTTCCAGGCAACGTAAACGAGTAAAAGAAAAAGGTGAGACTTGTTCGTTTTACAACGTCCCTCTAGGAAAGTCGAGTAAAGCGACTAAAAGAAGGAAGATGTGGCTTCAAGCGCTTCGCCGGCAGGACTTCACCCCGACACAAAGCACCAACGTGTGTAATCAGCATTTTTTATCTGGCATGGCCATTAATGGTCCAAGCTCCGTGGATTACGTTCCAACATTACATCTTGGATATGGGAAACAGACAAAACAGAGAACAACCTCCCGCAGCAGAATGCTACTGGACAGTTGCTAAGCTAGCAGCTAGCTAGTTCTACTAGACCTGGCTGTACCTCAGTCCACTGCCTGTGTTGAAGTTTCAACCTGTTTCAACCTGCGACATGCAAGGAGATTCTTCCTTCAACCCCCCTGAAGAAAGAACAGGTGAGTAAAATGTCATCAAACACTGTGCAGCTCTATAAAAATGAACAGACCACTGCACTGTTAGCCTGTTAACATTTGAACTCTTTCTGCGTTGAAAAAATATACAGTAGTAGTTTCCACAAGACAAACATGTTTTATTAACATTATTTGAGGTCTGACTTCAAAAACATTTCAGCCATTTCTCTGTTTCTGTAAGTTACTGTATTTGCACAGTTTTTCTGGGAGCATCGGTGAAATGCTGTCACAGAAAAAAAAGCAATCCTGTCATCAATGAGTATACAGTTTAACTATACATAAGACTGTTTTGTTTATTGTCAAATATGAATTAATACTTTGTTTTACTGCAGCAACTGGCCACCAACTCCTTTTCTGACAAAGGGTTTGATGTCAAGTCAGAGGTGGAAAAAGGGGAGCTATAGTCTGAACCTGCCCCATTTTCTGCATCCAGGACACAACCAGTTCACTGAGGAAGAGGTATGTATTGTACAAGGAGTGTTGTGGCCGTTTGTAGCACTAAGTGCAATACAGTAAAGTAAAAATATCTTTGTAAATACAGGTGTTTCCGGCAACGTCTAACTGGCCCGGCGGGGCACAAAGATTCGCTTGCCCGCTGGGCCAACACACATTTATGGACCTGTCAAGCCTGTCATGATCCAAATATATTTATTTTAAATAAATTCTGTCAACGTGACATCACATTGGTTGACGTTTTTGAAGGACATCACGCTAATCCAATGAAAACTCACAGCAATCCTCAGCTGGCTCAGTCATTCCCTCCCCAATTAGACCAAATTTATATACTGTATTCAAATCCATGTTTATTACAGTGATTGATTACTGAAATAGTCAACACATCCCAAAACAGACATTGGTTGTAGTACATTAAATTTAGAAATGAACACACCAACCTTTAAATATAAAGCAACTGTGCTCTAATTTGACTTTTAGTGAAGTGGAACTTTTGTTTAGTTAAATTTTTTAATCTGTTAATATACAAATGCTGTTTTAGTCACATTTTAGGATTTTGATGACTTAGCACCAGAACCCAATAAACATTAAACTGTCTAAAATCTCCAAGTTGTCAGAGAAGGCATCATTAAAAAAAATATTAGCAGGTTACTTTCTGTCCTTTAACAAGTGAAATGACAAACACATCTTCTGGTATGTGTTGTTTCTGTTTGTGACTTATATAAATAATGTATGTGCAGTGAACCATTCTTCACTGCATGACTGTTTGCTTGTATCTGCACCTAATATTGCGTTTAGTGCGTTTAGTGGGAACCCGGCATAAGACAGGGTGCCAAGAGAGGAGGTGGGGTATTGCATGAGGAAATCTGGAAAGGGGGAGGGGGGAGGGGGGGAGGGAGTCTGAGATTGTCATCATTGTACATTCCCATACAATGGCAAAATTAGTTCTCTGCATTTAACCTATCACACATGGGATACACCCAAGTAGAGCAGTGGGCGGCTATGTAAGCTCCCGGGGAGCAATGAGGGATTAGGTGTATTTCGCTGTATCTGATTCTGCTTGTGAGACATTTAAAGATGTTTTGAACTTCTGGCAGGTCTCTCTAGCACCTTTCATAATAATAATAATAATAATAATGAATTCAATTTATAACGCACTTTTCATTAATGAAAATCTCAAAGTGCTACAAGGAGCAACATAATTAAATGACAATAAAACAAATAATAAAACAATTAAAATCAATAACAATATCAGCTAAGATCAAAAGTAGAATCATGAGGAGGTAGAGTATGCTTGGTCGAAAAGAAAGGTCTTCAAGTCGCTCTTAAAGTCAACCACAGACTGTGGGGCTCTTAGACAGTCAGGAAGAGAGTTCCACAGGCGGGGGGCAGCCACACTGAAAGCCCGGTCTCCCATGGTCCTTAATTTGGTTCTCGGAATGTGAAGGAGATTGCTGTTCTGTGACCGCAGCGAACGGGTGGATGAGTATGGAATGAGAATATCCTTCAGATAATCTGGTGAAGTTCCGTGTAAGCATTGATGTGTAATGAGAGCAGTTTTGTACTGAATTCTGTAGGCGACAGGAAGCCAATGAAGGTTATGGAGAATGGGCGTAATATGTTCAAATTTACGAACTCTCAACAAGATCCTTGCTGCACTGTTTTGAATATATTGAAGTTTCTGAAGGTTTTTGCCAGGGATTCCAATAAACAGGGAGTTGCAGTAGTCGAGCCTGGAGGAGACAAAAGCATGGACGAGCTTCTCAGCATCGGAAAAAGTTAGGGATGGGCGAAGTCTGGAGATGTTTCGAAGATGGAAGAAGCAAGTTTTAAACAGATGCTTAATGTGATTTTCAAATGTAAGATTGGAGTCCATTTTTATTCCAAGATTAGTAACAGAGGTGGAGAGGGGGATGTCTTGTCCAGAAAAGGAAAGTCTTGTTATAGGAGATGTTTGTACCTGGTGAGGGGTGCCAATCAGTATGGTCATAAGTCAGACCCGCGCAGTTCCCGCACAGACCAGTCCGGCTTTAATGCCCATCGGGTCATTCATAAGACCACAGTTGAATGCGGGTTGGTCCAGCTCAAATAAACGTGTTCAGAAAAGAAGCCGCAACGCGGCTTCAAAAGAGGCGTGGAGCACAGCTGGACTCGACCGCGACGTGGGACAGACGTCAGACTTTTACAAGTTGTCGTGTCTTTTTTAATATTTCCTCATAATAAATGTACAGCTGATGTCTGACTCCAGCCCACACGTAGCACACACACACACCTGACGTTTTGAAGACCCCACACAGAGTCGCTGCGAGAGAGAGAGAGGGGGAAAAAAGTGAAACACACACACACTCAGCGCGCTGCGCCGCTGATGGAGGGGGAAAAACAGCGAAACTAGCTTACAGTCGTATCGTGTTATTTTAAATATTTCCTCAGCAATAAATAAATGGACGCGCGTGCACACACACACAAACGTGTTCACGAGACCCCAAATAGAACCTATTCAAACTCACACGCACACACACTCAGCGTGCTGCTTCAGAGAGAGAGGGGAAACAAAAGCGAAACTAGTTTATAGAGGTTTCGTGTCATTTTTAATATAAATCTGCCTGTTGACTGCGGTCGCACACTGATGGCATCTGTATTCTGAGCGCGGATCGTGCGTCTTGCATTCAGAAGTGGGTCTGCGCGGCTCAGATCCGGGGCTGATACTATCAACCGTGGCGGGTCAGAGGGGGATCAAAGGCGAGTCAATTTAATCCGCCAAACCGCGTTTAGCGTGTTTTCTGAATGCTCGTTGAAGGCTTGAACACGCATAAAAGCCGGACCGACCTGTCTTATGAAAGGGGCTTCTGATGGCGTGGAGACTGGACAGGGGCCGCGGTCGTCAGCGTCATCTGCCGGAGGGTCTGGATCGAGAAACCGCAGCCAGGGGCTTTGAGCATACCTCAAAAGAAAAAAACATGGTTTTAAAATCTAGACAAAATAAAGGAATTAAAGAAACATACAGATAAGCGTTAGTGGTTTTTAATGTTTACTACTTCACCTGCAATACAAGAATGGATCCACGCTCAAAATGTCCTTGTGAAGACCAGCCAGCAGTGATGGGCTCACTCCGGTCAGGATGTCGTGGGTCAAAACGCAGGCTGTTCAGTGTTCTCCTGGAAAACTTCTCGACGCAGATGTCATAACTTAAATGACACCAACATGAAAAATGTGGTTTATATCAAACACATATTAGCAAATCTGTTTGTAGAAGTGTTTTGTTGTTTAAAAAAAAATGTCCAAAAACTATTCCAGATCTTACAATTGTAGAAAACATTTAAAACAGTGCATATGTCATTGCATTTATTTCTTATCTAGTGCCACTAGAATTTTTTTTAACAATAATTAACACAATACAATAAACTGCAATTGTACAATGTTGAATAGTTTTTTGACTGGAATAAGACAAAATAAGTGATATTGTATTATTCCAGTTGTTGGTGAAGTTTGATTGAAAGTCACCTTTCTAGGTATTTCTGTTATAAGCGTAATATGAAATTTCTTCAGGAACACTGATTAAACTCAATTTTAAGAAACCAAGCTTCTAAATTACTACTCGCCATCAGTAAAGCTACTGGACTCCTTCCTAGTTACCCCCCCACATCCGGTTTCGAAACAGCGCGGCTTATTTCCGTCCAATCAGAACGCTCGTTTCAGGCGAGCTTTGCGTGTTGACGTCAACTGGTAAAAGGTCTATTCCCTGGATTGAGGTGGACCGACCCTTCAAACTAGTTCGGTATTTTGGTTTTACAAATATCTCTGTCCCCTTAAGATTATAATAACTTTGTATTTTAACAAAATGTATTTGGATATTTAAAGGTAATGTGTTATTCTAAACCCTATACATAACTGATAAAATACTATAATCTACCAAATCATGAAACTTCAATAACTTCAGTTGATAAATGTGCTGTGATAAATTTCTGGTGATAATTCTTACAGCTCTTTTCTGTAAAACAAAAATAGGCTTTGTAATTGTTTTACATGCTTTCCCCCAAACATCAATACAATATATTATGTGTGGAACAATGATTGTGTTATACAACAAAAACAGAGCTTTATCATTTAATAAGTCTCTGACTTTGTACAGGACTGCAATAGATTTAGCTATTTTTATTCTTACAAAATTTATGTGATGTTTCCATGTCAGTTTGTCATCAATGATAACACCCCAAAACTTCACCTCACTCACTCTACAAATTTCAACACCCTCAATTTTAAATGGAACATCAACAGTTCTTTTTTTATTACTGACTATCATGTAATTAGTTTTATCTAGATGTAATGATAATTTATTCAGTTTAAACCAAGTTTGTGTTTTGACAAATTCTGTCTTTATCAACTCCAACATCTGTTCTATATCTTTACCCAAACAGAAAAATGTGGTATCATCTGCAAAAAGGACACATTTAAGTAGTCCTGACCCATTTACCAAGTCATTCACATATAAAATAAATACGGTAGCTTTGGTCCAAGTACAGAGCCTTGAGGAACTCCACATGTGATATTGCAGAGGTCAGATCTTACACCATTTATTTGTACAAACTGTTTCCTATCTTTCAAATACAGTAGCTAGATACCCACTGTAATGCTGGTCCTCTAATACCATATTTATTCAATTTTTCAAGGAGAATAGTGTGGTCATTGACCACTGGTCAATAGTATTAAATGCTTTTTTTAAATAAACAAAAATACTAACACAATATGCCCTGTGATGGACTTGCGACCCGTCCAGGGTGTACCCCGCCTCTCGCACTGTGATTGCTGGATATGGGCACTGGTGACCCCCGTGACCCAAAAATGGAAGAAACGGGGATGGATGCAGTGGTGTCAAAAGTATTCACATTCATTACTCAAGTAGAAGTATAGATACTGGGATTTAAAATTACTTCTGTAGAAGTAGAAGTATCAACTCTAGCTTTTTACTCAAGTAAAAGTAAAAAAGTACTGGTTTCAAAACTACTTAAAAGTATAAAAGTAAAAGTAGCGTAAGAAAAAGCAACAACAAAGACAAATGCTTAGGCCGCACCACACATACTATTGTATACAACCCCACCTCCCCCACAAAAATCATTTTTTTAGACTAGATTATATTATATTGTTAATGTTGAAAAACTAGGGGTGCACTAAGCTACCTGTCTTAACTGCATATATGCCCATTGAAAATAGACACATTTAAATGCAAATTTAAATATATTAAAATAACCATACTGTATGTTTATGTTTATGTTTATTAAATTTGTTCATTTTTTTACAAAAGAAACAATACAAGACAATCTCATAAATGATTGTGTACAAAATGTAAAAAAATGAAAGGTAGCAGAAAGAAGAATAAATCTTATTATATCTGCCCCTTACTTCCAACAATCAGATTAAACAACAATAATCAACCATGTAAACAATAATAATCTTCAACCAACTTTTTCCAACAATCAGATTAAACAATAATAATCTTCAGCCAACAGTACAAAATGACTAACTCTTTCTAATTTTCTAACTAATACAATACACATTACGCTATTTCATATATATTTTTTAACACATTTGTTTTGATCAATTTTTTAAATGTAAACATTGACTTGGCATTTTTAACTACATTCTCCAAGCCATTCCATAATCTAATTCCCTGAATTGAGGTAGAACGTCCCTTCAAACTGGTTCTGAATTGTGGTTTTACAAACATCTCTGTCCCCTTAAGATTATAACAACTTTGTCTTTTAACATTCAACTTTACATAAATGTTCACTCATTTTCATCACTTCTTCTTCCAGACCGGTGTCACGCGGCTCTGCTTATTCTTATTTTCTAACTCATGGGGCGGGTGCCACCTTACCGTGGTGGAGGGGTTTGAGTGTCCCAATGATCCTAGGAGCTATGCTGTCAAGGGCTTCATGCCCCTAGTAGGGTCACCCAAGGCAGACAGGTCCTAGGTGAGGGACCAGACAAAGTGCAGCCCAAAGACCCCTTATGATGAGTCAAATCACTGGAAACAATGTTCCCTCGCCCGGACGCGGGTCACCGGGGCCCCACTCTGGAGCCAGGCCCGGAGGAGGGGCACGTTGGCGAGCGCCTGGTGGCCGGGCTTTTACCCATGGAGCTCGGCCGGGCACAGCCCGAAGAGGAGACGTGGGTCCCCCTTCCCATGGGCTCACCACCTGTGGGAGGGGCCAAAGGGGTCGGGTGCATTGTGGAATGGGTGGTGGCCGAGGGCGGGGACCCTGGCGGTCTGATCCTCGGCTACAGAAGCTGGCCATTGGGACATGGAATGTCACCTCTCTGGTGGGGAAGGAGCCTGAGCTAGTGTGTGAGGTTGAGAGGTTCCGGCTAGAAATAGTCGGACTCACCTCAACGCATGGCTCTGGCTCTGGAACCAGTTTCCTTGAGAGGGGTTGGACACTCTTCCACTCTGGAGTTGCCCCTGGTGAGAGGCGCCGAGCAGGAGTGGGCATACTCGTTGCCCCCCATCTTGGTGCCTGTACGTTGGGGTTCACCCCGGTGAACGAGAGGGTAGCCTCCCTTCGCCTACGTGTGGGGGGACGAGCTCTGACTGTTGTTTGTGCCTATGCGCCAAACGGCAGCTCAGATTACCCACCCTTTTTGGAGTCCTTGGAGGGGGTATTGGAGGGTGCGCCTCCTAGAGACTCCCCACTTTGATAAGTGCAAATGCCTATTGCCAATGTGACGTGTGCTGCTGACCACTTGACCAGGTCACCCTTGTAAAAGAGATCTCGATCTCAACGGGCTCTACCTGTTTAAATAAAGGTGATTGATTGATTGATTGTTCTGCTGGGGGACTTCAACGCTCACGTGGGCAATGACAGTGAGACCTGGAGGGGTATGGTTGGGAGGAACGGCCCCCCTGATCTGAACCCGAGTGGTGTTCTGTTGTTGGACTTCTGTGCTCATCATGGATTGTCCATAACGAACACCATGTTCAGGCATAAGGGTGTCCATATGTGCTCTTGGCACCAGGACACCCTAGGTCGCAGCTCGATGATCGACTTTGTTGTCGTCTCATCTGATCTGCGGCCGCATGTCTTGGACACTCGGGTGAAGAGAGGGGCGGAGCTGTCAACTGACCACTACCTGGTGATGAGTTGGCTCCGATGGTGGGGGAGGATGCCGGTCAGACCTGGCAGACCCAAACGTATTGTGAGGGTCTGCTGGGAACGTCTGGCAGAGTCTCCCGTAAGACGGAGCTTTAACTCCCACCTCCGGGAGAGCTTTGAACACGTTCCGAGGGAGGCGGGGGACATTGAGCCCGAGTGGGCCATGTTCCGCGCCTCTATTGTCGAGGCAGCTTATCGGAGTTGTGGCCGCAAGGTTGTTGGTGCCTGTCGTGGTGGCAACCCTCGAACCCGGTGGTGGACACCGGCGGTGAGGGATGCTGTCAAGCTGAAGAAGGAGTCCTATTGGGCCTTTTTGGCCTGTGGGACCCCGGAAGCAGCAGATAGGTACCGGCAGTCCAAGCGGCATGCGGCTCGGGTGGTTGCTGAGGCAAAAACTCGGGCGTGGGAGGAGTTCGGAGAGGCCATGGAGAATGACTTCCGTACGGCTTCGAGGCGATTCTGGTCCACCATCCGGCGTCTCAGGGGGGGAAAGCGGTACGCGACCAACACCATTTATGGTGGGGATGGCGTGCTGTTGACCTCAACTCGGGATGTTGTGAGTCGGTGGGCGGAATACTTCGAAGACCTCCTCAATCCTACTGGCACGTCTTCCACTGAGGAAGCGGAGCCTGGGGATTTTGGGTCGGGCTCTCCAATCTCTGGTGCTGAGGTCGCCAAGGTGGTTAAAAAGCTCCGTGGTGGCAGGGCTCCGGGGGTG
This sequence comes from Garcialebias charrua, assembly GCA_038048925.1. Taxonomy (NCBI): domain Eukaryota; kingdom Metazoa; phylum Chordata; class Actinopteri; order Cyprinodontiformes; family Rivulidae; genus Garcialebias; species Garcialebias charrua. Next base: position 65,547 of record JBBPBX010004842.1, read on the forward strand.
GATGAGATTCGTCCTGAGTTCCTTAGGGCTCTGGATGTTGTGGGGTTGTGTTGGCTTACGCGACTCTGCAATATCGCGTGGACATCGGGGGCAGTTCCCTTGGATTGGCAGACTGGGGTGGTGGTTCCCCTATTCAAAAAGGGGGACCGTAGGGTGTGTTCCAACTATAGGGGGATCACACTCTTAAGCCTCCCTGGTAAGGTCTATTCAGGGGTTCTGGAGAGGAGGGTCCGTCGGATAGTCGAACCTCGGATTCAGGAGGAGCAGTGTGGTTTTCGTCCTGGTCGTGGAACACTAGACCAGCTCTACACCCTCAGCAGGGTCCTGGAGGGTGCGTGGGAGTTTGCCCAACCAGTTTACATGTGCTTTGTGGACTTGGAAAAGGCATTCGACCGCGTCCCTCGGGGGGTTCTGTGGGGGGTACTCCGGGAGTATGGGGTACCAGGCCCTTTGATATGGGCTGTTAGGTCCCTGTACGACCGGTGTCAGAGCATGGTCCGCATCGCTGGCAGTAAGTCAGGCTCGTTTCCGGTGAGAGTTGGACTCCGCCAAGGTTGCCCTTTGTCACCGATTCTGTTCATAACTTTTATGGACAGAATTTCTAGGCGCAGCCAAGGTGTTGAGAGGATCCGTTTTGGTGGCCTTAGAATCGCTTCTCTGTTTTTTGCAGATGATGTGGTCCTATTGGCTTCATCAGATCGTGATCTACAGCTTTCGCTGGAGCGGTTTGCAGCTGAATGTGATGCGGCCGGGATGAGGATCAGTTCCTCCAAATCCGAGGCCATGGTCTTGAGCCGGAAAAGGGTAGCATGCCCTCTCCGGGTCGGGGAGGAGGTCCTGCCCCAAGTGGAGGAGTTTAAGTATCTCGGGGTCTTGTTCACGAATGAGGGAAAACTGGAGCGTGAGATCGATAGGCGGATAGGTGCAGCGTCCGCAGTGAAGCGGGCGCTGTACCGGTCTGTCGTGGTGAAGAGAGAGCTGAGTCAAAAGGCAAAGCTCTCAATTTACCGATCGATCTACGTTCCCACCCTCATCTATGGTCATGAGCTCTGGGTTATGACCGAAAGAACGAGATCTCGGATACAAGCGGCTGAAATGAGTTTTCTCCGCAGGGTGTCTGGACTCTCCCTTAGAGATAGGGTGAGAAGCTCAGTCATCCGGGAGGGACTCGGAGTAGAGCCGCTGCTTCTCCACATCGAGAGGAGCCAGTTGAGGTGGCTCGGGCATCTGGTTAGGATGCCTCCTGGACGCCTCCCTGGTGAGGTGTTCCGGGCATGTCCCACCGGGAGGAGACCCAGAGGAAGACCCAGGACACGCTGGAGGGACTATGTTTCTCGGCTGGCCTGGGAACGCCTTGGGATTCCCCCAGAGGAGCTGCTCCAAGTGGCTGGGGAGAGGGAAGTCTGGGCCTCCCTACTTAGGCTGCTACCCCCGCAACCCGACCCCGGATAAGCGGAAGAAAATGGATGGATGGATGGGGCGGGTGCAGCGGACTATTCAGCCAATCATGGCCGTTGTTCTGAGGCAAACGCATGCACGTCACTCTTAGGTCACATTTAGAAAAGCACTATTGGCTGGAATTTCAAGATGCCTTCTGGGTTCACAAAAAAACTCAGACAGACAGTTGCGACTGGCTGATGGCAACCGATTACAACTACACATTCTAGGAACGGTCAAATTGTCGTATTTTTGGCCTTTTTTGGGATTATTGATCGTACATCATACAGAGGGCAAAAATCGTTGTACAAATACGATAATTATCGTACACCTGGCAACACTGAGCTGTAGTTTCACACACGCTCTGCTGTTTACTAAACATCTCCTCTAATGCCCGCCCACACTGGAGAAGCAAGAAGGGAGCGGGAGCGCAACAAAGGGCTGTGTGTAGAAGGAGGGGGTGCCGCCTGGAGGAAAGAGACGGCAGGATTTCCAAGTACAGTATAAAACTATATTGTTTATATCGAGATAGTCTCAACTTATATCAAAAAAACTTTTTTTATCTAGATATTTAAAAAATATCAAGATATTGCCCAGCCCTACCATGGTCCTTAAACCAGGTACTGGTAGCTTTGGCACTGTGTGCAGGTACCAAGTCCTGTTGGAAAACTAAATCTGCATCTCCATAAAGCTGGTCAGCAGCAGGAAGCATGAAGTTCTCTAAAACTTCCTGGTGACGGCTGTGTTGACCTTGGACCTCAGAAAACACAGTGGACCAACACTAGCAGATGACATGGCACCCCAAACCATCACTGACTGTGGAAACTTGACACTGGACCTCAAGCAACGTGCATTATGTGCCTCTCCTCTTCCTCCAAACTCTGGGGCCTTGACTTCCAAAGGAAATGCAACATTTACTTTCATCAGAAAACAGAACTTTGGACCACTCAGCAGCAGTCCCAGGTCAGATGCCTCTGACAATGGCCCTCATGCACGAACCGTTCGTACGTACAGATTTGTTCTTATACTGTGCGTACGAGTGATTTAGGATCATTTGTGGCATCCAACAATGTTTTCGTATCCTAGGATTTTTTTCAGATACGAACAAAATTTACGTGTGGTCCAGACCTGTCGTATATTTTACGAGCAGTAGTCTGCTGTTATCCAGACGGCCTTTTCTCCACTAATAACTTTATATTTCGTTATTTAGAAAATATTTTGAGTTTAAAAACAATTAAATGCAACCACACATATTGGTTTAATTAAAGCGGCTTCAACCCCCCCCCCCACGTCCACCACCTTGCGCCACCCGCGCGTGGCCCCCCGCGCCACTCATGTCGACCACCGTGTGCCACGCAACGCGCCCCCCCGCGCCAACCACGCCACGCGCCCCCCCCCCGCGCCACTCATGTCGACCACCGTGTGCCACGCAACGCGCCCCCCCGCGCCACGCGCCACTGTCGTGCCACCCCGTGCCACTGTCGGCACACACACACACACACACACACACACACACACACACACACATACACAGCGCCGCTGCAGAGACAGGGGAGAAAAAAGCGAAACCAGCTTATACAGTTGTTTCATGTCATTTTTAATATAAACTGCCTGTTGACTGTGGGCGCTCACTGATGTCATCTGTATTCTGTGTGGGTCTGCGCTCAGATCCGGGGCTGACACTATGATCAAAGGCGAGTCAATTTTAATTCGCCAAACGCGTTTGTGTGTTTTCTGACGCATAAAAGCCGGAATGAATGGACACTTCCTGCTCGCGGTGGCAGGAAACTATATCCTTATATGGTGTTTTGAGGGGTGGGAATTATGTAAATAACCACTCGCGTGCACGAGCAGGTGAATAGAACAGGTGGGATTCATCATTATTTACACAGCTCATATACACACATTTCCTGACGATAGAAGACTTTGTTGGATCTGACGTGGCATGTTCGTACGAACGCTTCGTACGAACAAAAGTAGGAGAAATTTAGGATAAAAATACGAACATTTTCGTGCATGAGGGCCATTGTCTCTTGTTTAAAGGACATGACCCACCATGTTTTCAAATTGCATCGCCATTATTATTTACCGTAGTAGTTAATTAAATAACAAAACAGGAGCGTTTATTTATATTGTAGAGAAATAACACTAAATGTGTTATTTCATGATTTATAGCAGATTTTAGCAGCAGCTCCGGGAAAATCTGCCCCTCTCCATTTATGGGCATTGACGTCACTGAAGTATCCGCCTTGAATGCATGCGGAGTTCTAAATAAAAACGATGTGTTGCCTTAACCGCAGTGGTGTTATATCTTATTAAAAAGTTCTAAAAAATAAATAAAAACATGGAGCGCTGGTCCTGAACCCACAACTGCACCAGGAAATATTTAGAACCTTACGCATCCACGTAGGACACGAGTTCAACTCTCACTCTCATAAGCCTCCATCGCGAACTCACTCCTGCCTTTTGAGTGGAGCCTGTAATTACGTCACTCTTCGGCAATCTTCGGCAGGGTTTCCGGATGTTTCTGGGACTCCGTTGTTGTTTTTTTTACACTCGCCTGGCCCAAATGCAAAAATTAAAATAGACATCATATTCTACTACAGTCACGGTGGGTGTTGTCCTTTAACAAAGTGCATTTGGATATTTAAAGGTAATGTATTATTTTGAGCTCTATACATAACTGATAAAATATTATAGTCTACCAAATCATGGAACTTCAATAACTTTAGTTGATAAAATAATGTACTTGATGGATGACGTTAATGCTTTCTAGTGATAATTCTTACGGCTCTTTTCTGTAATACAAAAATAGGCTTTGTGATTGTTTTACACGCATTCCCCCAAACATCAATACAATAGATTAAGTGTGGAACAATGATTGTGTTATACAACAAATACAGAGCTTTATCATTCAATAGGTCTCTGACTTTGTACAGTACTGCTATCGATTTAGCTATTTTTATTCTTACAGAATTTATGTGTTGTTTCCATGTCAGTTTGTCATCAATGATAACACCCAAAAACTTCACCTCACTCACTCTACAAATCTCAACATCCTCAATTTTGAGTGGAACATCAACAGTTTTCTTTTTATTACCGAATATCATGTATAGGGGTATTATTGAGCATTTGCCTGCAGTGTGAACGTAGTCTATGAAGTAAAACTTTGTTAAGTTCAGTGAAAACTCTGACAGAAAGAAAATATGTTTTAAATCTGAATAAAAAAGAGAAACAATGTTAGCAAGCAAACCCAGAGCATGTAGCTAGTTCCATGGCTAGTACCTCCTAACCATAGAAAACATTATACAACATTAGTATGTTACTAGGTCACTAGAAGTCAGTAATCAACTGACTGATTTAAAAAAAAAAACTTTCAGCTTACCTCAATACATGTATTAGGCATGTAACGAGATCTCGTTGTACGAGATCTCGCGATATTAAACTCCCGCGATATCTCTCGTTGAGAGGTAACGTTGTCTCGCGAGACGCTAATGCTAGCGCTAGCAGAGCCCCTAGCAAGTCAGCGTCACGGACAGCATGGCTTCGCCGGACGAAGTTGCTATAGAAGACGCCCCAACTACTGATGGAGGGCATAATGTTTATTATATCTATGATGGAGGGTCCCGGTGCCGCAGACGCTGCCCCGGATGTAAAAAGGCACACGCGTAAACACCGGCGTGACCGGTGTTGCCAGATAGAGTCCCACCCACCCAAAGCACTCTTTACCCGCAAAAGTGAGAAGGAAAATCGCGGTGAACCGCCCAATCTGGCAACACTGGTGAGTGACGGCTGCGATATTTATGTTCAATTTTTGGAAAGTCCTGCGTGAATATCTATATTCTACAAAAAAAAAACGGCAAAATGAAAGAAAAGTAACGAGGCTATTTTTAAAAAGTAAGGAGTAGAAAGTACCAGTAATTGCGTGAAAATGTAAGAAGTAGAAGTATAAAGTAGGCTGAAAAATAATTACTTAACTAAAGTATAGATAACTAAAATTTGTACTTAAGTAAAGTAACGAAGTATTTATACTTCGTTACTTGACACCTCTGGATGGATGGATATTGTTTTTGATCGACAGCAGTACGGTAGTTAATTGTTCTATTAATTCCATGAGAGCATGAGAAAAAAAATTCCACGAGAGCCATTGATGTAGAGTTTTTTGCTCTAAACCCATACTGACTGCTACTTAGAATATTTTGTTTATCTATAAATTGATCTAGTCTATTCCCAAATAGTTTTTCTAGAATTTTTGAGAACTGTGGTAACAAGGATATTGGTCTATAAATGTTGAACACACATTTATCACCATTTTTAAAAAGAGGAATTACCTTAGCTACTTTCATATTATCTGGAAATATTCCTGTTGAAAATGATAAATTACATACGGTATATTTGTAAACGGCTCAATAACATGACTCATTATGTCCTTTACAAACATCATATCCATGTCAACCCAGTCTTTTGTTCTCTTGTCTGTAAGATTTTTTACTACATTCATTATTTCTTCTTTGCCAGTTCCATTAAGAAAAATACTGTTCGCACAACCTATGACTGAATGGCTCACATTATTATCTACTTTTGGAATTTTAGCTACAAGGCTTGATCCAACATTCACAAAATAATGATCAAATCAATTTACAATTTCATTTTCATCATGGATTTTATCATTATGCTTCACAAAATATTGTGAAATACTGTACCTGTTTTTACTTTATGATTTTTCAGAACACTACTCGCCATGTTTCCTTCATATCACCATTACTTTTATTTAATAAATCACTATAATATCCCTTCTTAATAATAATAATAATGAATTTAATTTGTTACGCACTTTTCATTAACAAAAATCTCAAAGTGCTATATGCTCAAAGTTCTTATGTTGCCTTATAATCCTACTAATTTATTTTTATACTTCTTATATTTCTCTTCTGCGTTGTGTTTTCTCAATTTCAAGAAGCATGAATACTATATATATATATATATATATATATATATTTTTTACAAGCATTTCTCAACCCTTTCGTCATCCATGGTTGGTCAACAATATTTCTCTTTGTATAATTTTTTGCACACAATTTTCTTCATACAGAGCTTCTAAAATACTCAAACTCATCATATGATCTGTTCACATCATCAACATAAACGTCTTTCCAATTTTGTTTATCTAAATCATCTTTTAATTCATCCAGAGCTTTTTTTAATGTGTTTCGTATTTTTTTCTTAGTTATAACTGCTTTTGTAATGCTTTGATCATTTTTATAGATTGTGAAAACTGGTAAATGACCACTTAAATCAGTCATTAAAATACCACCTATCACATCCCCATTTGTTATATTTGTGAAAATATTATCAATAATTGTGTAACTATGACATTGCTGTATGACTGGATAAATGAGGGCACAGATTGTAGTGTAAAGCACTTTGAGTATGGCACTATATAAGTACAGTTCATTTACCATTTATAAATGCAATGATTATCTAAGCTCTGTACATCACCATTGTGTTGAGTGAGTACAAACATGAAATATACTAAACAGTTAGAAATACATATGAAAACAGGGATGGGGCGAGTGGACAAAGCATTTTATTATATACAGGGCATTGAGGACACCCTGGACAGGTCTCCAGTCCATCACTAGGACACATAGAGAAAAATGAGACAAACACCAATTCACACTCTCATACAGGAACAATTGAGTTACTAGTCACCCTAACATGCATGTTTTTGATTTGTGTACCTGGAGAAAACCCACGTATGCATAGCGAGATTGTGCAAACTCCACCCAGAATGGTTCCCGGTTTCATGGAAAACATTTTTTTTAACAGAAAATAACATTTAAAAATACACATAAGAATTCCCACAGGAGAAAAATCATTTGCTTGTGAACTTTGTGAACAAAGATTTAACCATAAAACAATTTTAAACGCATGAAAGTCACACAGAAACCATTTGCTTGTGAACTTTGTGGAAAAAGATTTAGCCAAAAGGCCAATTTAATCACACACATGAGAATCCACACAGGACAGAAACCATTTGCTTGTGAACTTTGTGAACAAAGATTCAACCAAAAGGCCACTCTAAACACACATGAGAATTCTCACAGGACAGAAACCATTTGCTTGTGAATTTTGTGGAGAAAGATTTAGCCATAAAACAACTCCAAACACACACATGAGAACTACACAGGAAACAAAGCAATGGCTTGCAATGACTCCTAAAACACACACGAGAAGCCACACAGGAAGGGACAACTGCTGAGTGTGGTCTATCTATCTATCCATCCACCCATCCAGCCATCCATCCATCCATCCACCATTGTCTTTACCTGCTTCTTCTT